>CM041777.1:307374368-307542819 GCA_023374045.1 Limonium bicolor | reverse complement strand
ACAAGCGACCAGTACTTAGCAAGTACCAAAACGGCGAGAGAAGCCAATATGGCAAGACAACCTTAAGAAACATTGAAACGAAACCTTGGAAAGGCCTAACGGCCTGACCACCATGTTAAAGAGCATACCGGTCAACTAGAGGCTAGACCTGGTAAGAAGCAACCGGCATTGAAAAGCCATGAAGATTTTATTTTCAGAACTTAAATTTTTCTTTCAAAACATAGAATTTTCCAAAACCCCTAAATTTTAAAACCAAACCAGAGAACCACGGTAAGTTATCATAGGACGATATAAGAGGAGTTGGCGACAGAATACTTCACCTAGGCGTGTGACCGACACTACGGTGTACTAAACGAGACATGCTACGACCGCACTCCGAAGGAGCTTGCGGGCCTGACAGACCAGTTATGAGTTAGTCGGGTAAGTGGTAACGTATCAACAAGATACTCCATGTATGTATACAAGTAGAGTACGGAACACGGGAAGTAGCCCACTCCATACTACGGACGAAAGAGCCAATTCAAACCAAGACAGTTGGACACCTCGCATGATCGAAGAACACAAAGAAGCTTACCAAGCTTAAGGAGTCTAGAAACCAGTAAGGTGACGGAAATACATAATAACTGGAATGAATACCAGCGCAAGCAATTCGGCGGATGTTTAAAATGAACATATTAATGTTCGGTAAACGGGATAGAATTCCCATAGTATACTTCACTGAAGAGAATAACGACCTGACCAAGAAGGCAAAGGAAAAGTACCAAGGATCTACCCATTAATGGGAGACTTTACAACCCTGAACGGGATAGTCAAAGTATATAACCGCTAGGCGGGGTAAGAAACTGAACATACCCAAGAGTTCAAGCCGGATGTAATGGCGCAACTCAGTGACACCTAGGAGCAATCCGTGAAGGGTGTCGATGCCAATAGTAGTTTAATGAAGTATCGTGTTGAGAACACAAGTGTGAAAGCGAACACTCGGGTAGAACCCTGAAGGGATCCCACGTAACACGGGATACCCTAATTTGCCATAGGGCATGAATTAATATCAAGATACTTAGAGGGACTTCCATGTACGGAAGTGTGGTGAGACAACCATATCTAAGAGCCCAGAAATACCTTCAAACCATTTAATGGCATACAGAGAAGAAGAAACCTGTATAAACAGCCCGCATAGAACATGACGAGGCAAGGTGGCTTGTAAGCCGGTAAACCAACTACCATTCGTAGATTTAAACGCTGCAAAACTTATGCATAAAGGCATAAAAAGGAATTATGGTGAACGAACCACTACCTTAGAGTGGGGGATACCACTGGTTATTGTGGCGCCTATGGAGCGGCAATTGCGTGAATCCTCCAGAGAAAGGCTACCACCAAAGTATGTAATGTGAAACTTGAGCATGTGTATATTCCCAAGGAGGATATGAATACAAATAGTATGTAGAAAGGCTTGATAGCAATGGAGGGAAACCGAGAGAGCAATCGGTTGAGAAGTAAACACAATACGTGTGCAATGTGAATTGCAGAGTAAACAATGTGCAAGAAGCACAGAGAGATTCAAAAGAGTAGCGTATTTCATTGAGCCAAGTGAGTGGCAAGCCATAGCATAAATGGCGAGAGTGCATGAGCGGAAGCTAAACTAGTAGCGGATGCCATTGTGTAAGCGAATGCTGTAATGAGTAAGAACATGGTACGCAGTTAGCGACCATTGTAAGAGTACAATAAGATAATGATATGAAGCTGATGAGAAAATGTGGCAAAGGAGACATGTTCATTCCTATCTCATGAGAGAATTACTGCCAAGGGTTTACACTTCTGCACTCTGTATGACTGAGTGTTTTGGTATTGCACTTGTGCGGCAACGATCGAGTGGGAGAGCCAGGAGTTGAGAAATGTCAACGAAGCCTGTTGAGTGAGAATCTAGAGAAATAACCGTGCGGCCATTGGCCAAAGATGCACGAAGAACGTGGGCAGTAACCCACGGGTCCCAGGACCGATGGATGATGAATACGAAATAGAATGAATGAAGAATTCTTGTGCAGATACAAGCAAACAAACATAATCCAAGAACCATTGTTAATCGAGGAAGCACTACATACTAAGTAGTAGCTTGACCTCAACCGACAACAAGTCGGGAAAAGTAAGTGAATAATCACAAAGGTATACAGTGTTATACGAAATAGATTTCCAGAGAATTGGAGAGAAAATCTATAACTCATCGAATTCGCATACGGTAAGAGATACCTAGCGACGATTGAAAACCTTTATTCCCAAGACACAAAGGGATAAAAGGGAGTGGATTAATACATTGAGAATACCAAAGGGCGAATTAAGCTCTAGTTATCAGGTCACGCAGCAGAAGCTTGTGGACCGTAATTCAAAGTTAAGTATACATGGCAAACATGAGTAGATGGCTCATCATAAACGCCTTGAAGCCTTAGAGGCTAGAACCGAACCCGGTTATGAGTTAATTAACCACATTGAAGTTAAAACACTTCATGATACTCGAATTAGTGAACCAATGTTCAGTGATAACATATGGTTAGTTACGCGGGTGTAACCCCTTTTAAGGGGGGTAGGGCGAGAAACCGCTTAGAGTATGTTTTACGTATAGGTGCGTAAACTACTATGTGCATAGCACAAAAGAAATTGTTTTGGTGATTGGAACTTATGTTATATAAACATATAACCCATTCATCGTGTAATTATGATTATTGTGCATGAGAGATGCAAGTAACGAGTATATAATATTTATGAAAAGAGGAGTAGAGAGACTCCTGGGGAATGAGAATCCCTTTAGTATTTGTCTATTGAGATTAGACATGAGATATGACGAGTATGAATAGGTATGAAACCAGTGTATAACCTAGTAGGAAGTGAGTTTCCCTAGGTGATTTTAATTGAGAATGAATGATGGAGTGAGTTCCATCCTTTGGAGGTGTATGAGGAATGTTTTAAATTTTGCAACAATTTGACTTGACTAATGAGCCCATGAGTTGCTTAGGTAAGTAAACGAAGTAAGTCGAGAATGACGAATGACCTAAGTTCTAGGAACTAGAGATAAATTGAATGAATTGTTTTGTGATTATGATTAGAAAGTGTAAAAGATAGAAAACGAAAATGTTTGACTATCTGATTGTTTGAAACTGACGTGGGAGGTGGAACTTGGTCTGCTAGCAATCAAGGGAAGCCAAACACAAATTGGGGTGGAAGGATAGTTCAACACTGATGCTGATCACATCAGGGTTGGATGATTCTTGAAGCTCCCTATAGTGGTCACAAGTAATCACGCTAAGAAAAGAGGCAGCTACCATAATTGGATTTGGAATTGTGTGATGTTTTAAAAATGAATTTTCAAACAAAATTTACAAAAGGAATTTTCTTCAAGTATGAAGAAGGAAAAGAGAACTGGTTTTGTAACCGCTATCACCCACCGATGGCTATGGCCTTAAGTCTTGATGACCGGTAGAACGGTGGGCGTGTATTAGTTTTGAAACCATTGCACCGTACGTGCGGCGGTCCTAAGTGACCGGTTGGGGCGGTGACAGTGTGTGATTTTTCCAAAGGCAGCGGGACTGGGAGAGTACCCTGAGACGATCCTGTGTTGAGTGAGTCAACCGGAGTGCCTGAGGATATGTATATGTGTAACGTTTTGATCAGAACCGAAGGGACCGTGGGCCAGAGAGAGTAAGTGCCCATTTGTCATGAAACGGCCGTGAACCAGAAAGAGTAAGTGTTCAACGTGACCGGTACCTGAGGGATCGGCAGTGTATTACTCATTATGGATTCGAGGACTGTAGTGCCTTCTTGTCTTCGGACCGATTCCATGGAGAGAGTACAAAGAGTAAATTTTGATTGCTATACATGCTGTGATATATGTGTGGTGTGTGTAGTGTGAAATGAGACGGACTTGGGGAGTCTGTAAGGTTATACATGTATTATAACCTTGGCATAGAATGCCATGAGACCAACCATATTAGATTCACCAACTTTGAGGGCAAAGTTCCTTAAGGGGGGTAGATTTTAATACCCCAAACCTAAAAATGGTGGTTAAATTATTCTAATACGATTATTTAAGGCCTAATGGTGCCTAGAGAGTATTGGTAAAGAGAATAAAACCAGAAGAAAAGAGAAAATGCGTAAAACGCGAAAAACGCTAAAACACGCATTAAATGAATAAAGGAGAAATATGATCTCGCTAGGGTCCGAGATGGACTCCTAAGGCTTAATTATTCCTAATTAATATGTGGGAATAATTCCCGAAGAAAACGGATCCAGTTAATGGGTCAAAACACTAATTAAGCATAAAAGCACGTTTTTCGAGAAAACCCAAAAACGTGACTTTAAGCAGTCAAATGGACCCGTAAAAATTATGGTTGACTATATAACTATAATTAAGTAGTAATGGGAATTTAATAACCATTAAAAAAATAAGAAACGAGAAAAATCCGAAAAACGGACCCGGTGAGTGAATAGTGTAAAAATCGAGAAATTGTGGGGTGTAAATGTAATAAGTAAAAATTAAACCCCCATGTAATTTATATATGTGGCCGGTTACTTGAGCTGTAATGGGGGGCACGTTTTATTTTACTAGGAGCTCCCCCTTGTTCCTAATACACTAAGTGACAAGAGATTTAAAGTAAACAAGTTCAAATAGTAAAAGAGGTATTCTACTCTCTCACCTCTATTTCTCTTGCCAGTCACGATTTCTTCTTCCCTGTAACATCTTCTTCCTCTGTAAACCCCCATTGCGATTTCATCAGAGAGCAACAACAGCCCATCTTCATCCTCTCTTTTCTTACTCGATACAACACCAAATCACACAAAATTTGTACCGTTGGATTCCTCTTGTTGAGAGCAACATTATCCACCCTTAAAAAACTTAAAACCCTCATTTTCATTTCCATGACCGTAGCTTCTGTTGAAGCTTGAAGAGGTGTTTTGAGTCTCCTTCAGCTCCTAAGTACTCCAAGGTAAAAATAAGCTCAAGTCTTCCATCTTTCTAGCTTATTCTTGCTAAATCAAAAAAAATGCCCATGTTGAACTTGGCTTCATTTTTCAGCCGATTTTGTTCTTCAACAGAGGGGTGAGATTTTGCTAGCCTTGCTGTTCAAAGATGGCACTCAAGAGAGCAAGGTAACTCCTTAGTGTTAAAGCCCTAAAACTAGTTCTTGAAATATTAGTTTTGTGAGTTACGTGAGAAATAAACAAGCTTGTTATGTGTGGTTTGGGGTTATGAAAGTAGATAGCAATCTATACCTCTGTATGGTGTGGAAACAAGAAGAGAAAGAGAGAACAAGAGAAGGAGGAAGAAGAGAAAAGAAAACAGAAAAAAAACTAGCAAGGTAATGAACTAACATTGGGTTGGTTTTGTTCTCTGTAAACAGATTTTTGAATGTAAATAAATAACCATGAACTAGTGTAGTTTTTTACTACAATATTGTTTGTTGAATGAGGAAGTCTTAATGCTGTTTGGGGTGCAAAACAAACTTAGAAACTGAGCTAGTATTGTGGGATAACAGAGGGGAATTTAATGTGCTGCTGTAAGGATTTTAATGTTTGTTATAACAGGAATGTTAAACTGATCTTAGTGAGCTATTTAGTGTCGTGGGAATACTTAGGAAAGTAGACAAGCTATGTCAAAATTTGTGTAGGAAACTATGGGCTTGAGTGTATTAATGTGTGGAGTTGGAATGGTAGGAATGAAGGGATTGAAAAATTGTAGCATCAGTTAGTAAGAAACCTGTAACACAGGAAAGAAAATGACAGAGAATATGGTGTATTGAGCATGAATGAAGTGATAAGTTTGGTCCATGATTTAAGGAGGTTTTGGGAATGGTTAAGGTGCTAAAATATGTTGGATTACATGTGGAATGATTAGAGGTGGTTTAGTGGTTGAAAACTGGTCAAAAACTGTAAATTTTGATAGTTCCAGGGTTGGTCCGGGTTTGCAAACCGGTACACACACCCGGACCACCCCAAAAACATGCCAGAAACATGTTACAGAGGTTGGTCTGGGTTTGTTTCCCGGTACACAAACCCGGACCATAGCAAATTGTAGGCAGAAACTGAAAATCGTGTCTGGTCCGGGTTTGTAACCCCGGACACAAACCCGGACCAGTGTAAAAAGTTGCCAGAATGTGTTTTTAAGTGTCCTAATGATGGGGAAGTGAATGGTAATGGTTTTAGATGATGTTTAGGCCTTGTTTAGTGAATAATAAAGGTACTAAGAGGTGTAAACAAGTTAGAGAAGTGAATGAGAAAGTTGTGAGTTTAAGAACACATGAGTAAAACTAAGTTAAACGGGATAACGGGTTAAGTACGGGAGTATTAGTTTTACATACCGTAACACCTTAATGTTAATATAAACATTTGAATGTTATCAGAGGACCAAGTGCGAACCTAGCATGGTGAGATCACACGGTAAAGCTAACCCCGGTGAAAGGTATGATTTTCTCATGCCCCGTATGCTAACCGAGTTACGTTGATGTGTGTGTTTGCGTGCCGGCTTAATCAAGATTAAAGCATGAAAATAATCCCTTGTTTGATTATGTATGTCTTGTTGTATGTTGAATGAGCTAACATACTTGTATGCCGGTGTGGTCTAACATAGTGTAAAGACCGTCTCATAGTGAGTAACGTTTGGCTAGAGACCCATAGATCGGGTCGATGCGTATGATAACGAAAACGTGCAAACACACAAACTATCGGTTAAAGTGTAACGATGATGCAAACATATGAACCCACTAGAACGTGAGGAGACGTACGGGTTGAGTAAACACCCGATAACGGTTAGAAAACCATATCGAAACAAACCACGAAGAATATGAATGTGGAAAGATAAGTGAACCTCCATCTAGAGGCTTGTAGAAAGTTCAAAGATGTGAACAAGTAAAGAAGGTAAAAGAGACCTAAGGGATAAGTAACTCCCTTGAGACATGGTCGACCTCCTATAAGAGGATTTTACCCGGTATAAGAAAACAACCGAAAGAATGGGTATATGAAATGTAAAGGTAACTCTTAAAACCTAAGATTAACCGAACTTGAGTAATATTCCCAAAGTCATTAGAAACATCGAGAGTGATGCTTCTAGACTAATATACATGATATTATTATAACTCCGAGAGAGGAGTGTATGGGAATGTAAGTTGTCCGAGAGTAGTCGGACCTGTGTAACAGGGATAGGAACTAAGAGAGAGTTCCGTGAGCTAGTTGAACCTTCCCACCATGCTAGACCCAGAGTAGGGTTGAAACCGGGGAAGTAAGACTATGCTCGAGGGCCATGAGTTTGGCTTGAGAATGTAATAAGTGAAACAAGCGTGGAGATCGTAGGAGACCTATAGTGCCTCGAGAACTACGTGAGCTTGAGTATGAGTAGCCCAAGAGTGTGGGTGAGACTATGAGTATAAATAACCCAAGAGTGTGGGTGAGATTATGAGCATAAGTAACCCGAGGGAATGGGCGAGCATAGAATGAGTAGCCCAAGTGAATGGGCGAGTGTAAGAATGAGTAACCCGAGAGAGCGGGTGAGGTTTCATATGAGTAATTAAGGCAATGGTGGGGTAGTATACCTCCAGGCTTAAGAGTAAACTAATGCAGCTAACAACCTTGTTATGTTAGCTAGGAATTGTGTTCCATGTTTGGATGTAGATTCCTTGTGAAATATACATATATATTGTATTGCTGTGATGCATGTTGTTTGATTAAAATGAACTCCATGTATATTCGACCCAAAGGAGTCGGCGTACCGCGGTTAGCACGCGGTATATGCGAATTTCATATGCAGCTTTAAGTTGAGCCCCTAGGGGCATCGTTTTTATTCGCAGGTACACCGAAGACGAAACCGTACGAGAGTAGGACGGGGCGGTGGTAGCATGGGTAGTTAGATTGTAATTACTTATGTATTTGAATGAGGTGTAAGACCGAATATGTTATCGGCATCCGTATATTGTAGACTCGGTATAGTAAAGAAATGATTTGAGTATTGTATTTGTATCGTGTACTCGGTTGTTCCAGTCCATCAGACCGTTACTGTACGTGAGTTAGGCCTGGTTAGCCATATGGGTGGCTAACGGCGTTGTATCACCCTCTGTTGTAATAGAGTTCCGCTGCGAGTTTAATGGTGAATTGTAGTAGTTTAAGAGGTAATGACTAGATTAGCAGTTGGGGTGTCACATTTAACAAAGAGAACAAGACATGATCAAGATCTAGGAATGGACTACTCATGAAGGGAGTTAAGTCTCTTCTAAAGTGATACTAAAGAAGATTATTCAAGTACATTTAAAGCTCCAATTTAACTCACCCTTGAAGACCTCCTTAAGGGATGATTTTTGGTGTTTTAGGCCACTTCCAAAGGAGCTAAGAACAGTCAGAGTTATAGCATGGAGAAGTGAAGGAAAATGAGTGGAAAGACTCAGAGGTTGCAGCTTTATAATGAATAAAAAGGAAGGTAGAAGCTTAGAACACAATTTACCTTAAGGAATAACTTTGCCTTCCTTTGCTCCAAACTCTTGTTTATTGCTGAAAATTTGGAGTTTTTGCTGCTTGATTTCAGCTAGATTTAGAGATGGGAATGAGTTTAATGTTAGCTCAATGGATAGGTATTGAAAAGATGAATAGAATGGAATGTAGCATGACTTAAGAGTTTACCTTAATCTCTTGGAGTTGGATTTCTTCTTCCCTTGCTCAAGAACAAAGAATGGCTAAAGATGGAGAGTGGAGAGGTGTGTATTCTCAACTGCTATAGGGGAGAAGGATAGAAAATAAGAAATTTGACTTCTTTGATCTTAATGAGTGAAAGGATGGTATGTGACTACTTCTTATATGACTAGGCACTCTTTATGAAGATATTTTGTCAATTTTGCAAGGTGGAATGGCTAGAAAGGAGGAGTTTTCCACCCACATATGGTTCCAAGGGTAAATGTGTCTTTTTGCTTCTTTTGTAATATTATGACTTATATGTTGTACATTTAGTATCATGTCTATTTTGTTACCAGCATGATTCCTTTGTCCTAAAGTGTGTTCATTTGTATTCTTGAGTGATTGGTATACTTTACTATTCATTATGAGTCTTAAAAATGTATACTTTGATACACTCTTGATTTTTGGTGTTGTTTTTGTACATGTTGTACATTTTGGACTTGTTTGATGTGTTATGTGTGTAACACATGTAACTTGCTTTCCTAAGGTGTATACACTTGCATTTCAAGTGATTATTTTACCTACAAGTCATTAAGACTTCTTAAGATATATTTTACCTTAGGTGTTTGTGTTCTTTGTCCATGTAGTAATGTATAACATGATAAAACAACTTGTAAGTTTATTTCCTCCTCTAATAATGCTCCACTTATGTCCATGTATTTATATAAGGTTTACTAACCTTTCATGGACGATGTATATTTATTTAAGTGTGTTAGAATTTTTCATGGTTCATAAATTCATTAAGGCTCATTAGCCTTTATAATTCTATGATTTGTCTTTTAATTAGGTTTATAAACCTTAGGGGTATTTCACACATACTAACATTTAGATCTTATATCTAATGTTAGTTATTATGGTTCACAACCATATAACCACCTCTCCTAATTCATTACATTCTCTACCTTATTATATAATTTATAACACCTTATACATATTCATATTTTTCCATATGAATTATAAAATTCCTATAATTAATACTAACTTCATGTAATGACATTAAGATCATAGTATTAATGCTATGTCATGTAATTCTTCACTCTGATATTAAATTCCATCTCCAACTCTCTATAATTCACGGCATAGCCCCCATTTATCAATTATTACATGTTTGCCCACAAATGTTATCTAAACTTACAATTACATCACAAATCATACATTATAATTCTAACTCATTATTTAAGTTATTCCAGGGTGCTATTCTAACTCCTTAATATTTCCGAACAGCCCCTACTGCCATTTCTTAATTTTCACCCTTTATTTCTCAAATTACAAAGTGGCCCACATAATTTTACAAACCTTACAATTTTATTCCTAACATATATCTTTGATAATCCATCAATTTAATATGAAAACTCCACCCAAAATTTCCTAACAATTCCAAACAGACCCCATGTTGGTCTATTCTGATTTTTACACCAATCTTTCTAAAATTACATTTTGTTCGCATAAGTTTTCAAAAATTTACAAATGACTTCTAAACTTTCCTTAAATCATAGTTCCATTGTTTCTTTCTCTAATTTGGTCAACACTCTAGGTTTTCCCAACTTTGACCACACACCCTGTCTTGACCTAATTTTTCCAGTAATTATACTTTGACCCCTATATTTTCTAAACTTACAATTAACTCCCAATTTCTTCCTAAATTCCAATTTAAACCTTTTCTTTTATTTAATTTGGTTAAGGACCCTAAGACTCCCCAAGTTTGACTCAATGGTCTGCCTTGACTTTAAATTATGAGTTTGACCCCTAATACTTTCTAGGGTTTTCACTTAACTCTTAAAACTTGTAATTTACATTCCTTAATCAAGTATGGTCTAACTTTCGGCCTATTTACCATCTAACACACAAATACCATTTTATTAACCTTATACAACTTATCCATCAATCTCATAATTCCTTAAACACTCATTATATTCTTAATTACTTTTAAGCCCAATTTTGGCACTAAACTAACTCCAAACAATACCTAATCACATAGATACTTTTAAACCTCCCTTTTGAGGTTTTTTCATCATCTAAACAGCCTATTAATCCAATATTTTCACACCCAATCAAGTACCATAAAAATCCTTAACTTTTAAAGCTTTAAAAACCTTAAAATGCCCATTAACATTGCCTAGACACTTGGCCTTATTACAAACCATAAACTTAACTTTATATAACCATAAAAAAACCCATAGTAACCTATTTAATCTCGACCAAGTAGGTGTTAATTCTTCCCAAGGTTGTAATTTACATAAAATCAGTTAAACTCGTGTAATATGGACTTTTAAGTCCTTAACTCTTGGAAAACATTATCAAATTATATAATATAGTTTTATGACCTATAGTAGGTCATTTTAACTCATTATTTTAAGTTAACCTTACTATTTCATTAGTCGGTTAGTATACCGTTGGCGGTATTATCTAACAATTTTGGTACATGTGTCTCGGGTCTCTTTACTTCCCTTTTCTGCTTCGTTGCACGGCTAATGCGTTCATTCTCGATGGTCAGTCATGGTTCTCTCAACTTCTAAGCATGTCGACCCATGCTGCCAGAAATTCCATTCTCCTATGCATAGGATTCTTCAACTCTCCGCTATTAAGTGCGGTTAGCATCGTTCAAACGGGAGCCGTCTCCGGGATTTCCCATTCCGGGGATCTACCGTATAACAGGTTTTGTTCCTACAGAGATAATTTATAACAGCCAGATCGGGTTTTCCCGAGTATGAGAGGACTTTCCAACTCTCTGGCGTTCTTTCCCGAGTTATTAAACGGGGGTTGTGGAGGGCGGGTATGGATGTTGTAGGTATCCCGTACACACGGGGAATGCCTAACTAGCGTATCTCTCACGCTATCACTCAACCCTTAGCCCAAAGTCTTAAACTCCTAACTCGGTACTTCCTTAGCTCAGTATTTCCAGTCACGATACTTCGCTCTGATACCACTTTTTGTAACACCCCAACTACAAACTCCACACTTAACCATTAATCATAGCGGAAATTACATCATAAACATTAATCAAAAGGGGCGATGTTACATGCCGTTAGCCACCTACGTGGTTAACAAGGCTAATACTTATACAATGTACCGGTCTGATGGACTAGATTACCGAGCACTTAATCACTACAATACCATTCCATTTCTGAACCGAGTCAACTCATTTACATTACAAACCGTACCGAGTATTACAAACTGTTGCCGATAACGAGTTTGGTCTCACTTTACTAACAATATACCTAACACAACATACACTACCCATGTTCCACCATTCCCGTCCTACTCTTGAATGAAGGGCTGCTTCCTTGTACCTGAAAAGTAATGGGTGGCCTCAAAGGGGCTCAGCACCTTTGCTGGTATGGTAATCGTGCAGCCCGCATACTATCGGGCCACACACAACTATTTGTCGTCTGAGCATGCGGTTGATTTTAATTTAATTCATGAATGAAACACTATAAACACATATCATGCTTACATTTAACACATATCCAATCAATAGGATACAAACAATAAGGTTAACACATCAACGTTCGTTAGATCACATTATTGTGTTCCTTGACCCATGAGGGTTCTTACCTTAATGGAGTCAACTTCTTATTAGACGACACTTACCCATTTATTCGGGTTACACCTAATTACTTCTTATATTAACAAGGAGTTGATTTCGGTGATCAACGTACACAAACATAATAGCACACATCACGTATTAACATATACACAACATAACTCAAGAACGAGTCTCCTGAGGACTCGGTCCGAAATAAGAGTTAGCCCACTTATTAGAGCCTAGAGAATATTTCCATTCTCATGTTGAGCTCATTGCATAATAACTTACTGTTCTTCTTAGAGATCGTATACTTTACTTAGGATGCGTTAGATATAATAAAGCTTCGAACACATCGTACACAATACTTTACTTAGATGTGTCGGTCATAATATAGACCCGAGCACACCATACACAAATCCCCCTAGCCCCGAATAATAGTTAAGGTAGGAGAGTAAGCTATTGGCTCGTGGGAGATTGAATTCCAAGAAGGAAAACAACCGAACAAGGGAGAGAGTTGAATCAAATATAGATATCAACTTCTATACATACGCGCGCGACCGGATACCCGGATTCCTCACCCCCCAATTATACGTTAGTTAGAAGTTCCCTTATGGAACTTATCACATCATGACACCATATGGTGTTACAAACATAGTTAAACACACAAGGGAGGTAACATATATATACACACACAATAGTCCACACATAACACATGAATAGCCGTAGTTAGAACGTTCCCTTAGGTTGGGACTGTAGACACCAAAAATTATCACCCCATAAAGCAAATTCCAGAATAAGAAACACAATAAGAGGGGTCGTCGCCTTTCTTTGTCAAAACATATTGACATGCGTGCCAAAACGAAACCCTCGTTTTATAGTCTTTTTTAAAGCATTTCATAAAAACACGATTTTGCGAAAACGAATTTCCAACGACAATGCGGTTCTACACCCGTCCCTTTTGTTTTATTCACTTATTTTATTATTGCTTATTTGTTTAATTATTATGTTATCTTTTATTTCCAGATTGTTACGTATTTATTGCTACTCTTTATAGTCTTCTAGCATTTACTTTTTATCATCATCATCTTCCTTGTTATGTATATCATTTTATACACTTTTTCACTATTATTTTCCATATTAGTATACTTCATTTTGTTGTTTATTTGATTAAACCTCATCTTATTTCATTTTGTTTTTATTACTCACTAATTCCATTATATTTACCATCACTTGTACATATCTAATTCAGTCTCCATTTTCACTGCATTTGTTTATATTTTCTTCATCATCATCATAGTACTACTGTTTCATTATTACATGTACTTATTATTCTTTTATTTCATTTATTTAATTCTTTATGATGTTTTAGTTTTTTATTCATATTCAACTATCTCTTGACCCTCAATAAGAAACCAATTTATTTTGTTAGATAAAACTCTTTCATTTTACTGTAGACTTTCATTCAAAAAATTTCATCATATCATATATTATTTCCTACATTCATATATCAAGTATAGTCATAGCATAGTTGGTTTGTGTAGGAGTGTATAAACCCTTTGGTTCTGAGTTCGAACCATGTCCTGAACATATAAGTGCAATTTTTAATATTTTCCTCCTCGTTTTGGATAAAGCAAAGCCCACATTCTGGTTCATTTCTAACCATTGATCTACTCACCATCAAACCCTAAAACCCATCCTCTGCTTATAAAAACAACAAACCAGCCCTACAGATGGGCGGCCGACAACTTTCTCCTTGGTACCCACGTCTTATACTCTGCAATATCCTTCTATCTTAATCCCATCACAACAGCCGACAAGCACAAAAAATCACACAACAGTAGCCGCCTTGACATATCTCGCGTTCTTCATCCTCTTCACGTTAATACCTACAAAAACACTGACGCCTTGCAGTTCATTCTTTCACTGCTTCTTTGATTTTGCAACCCGACTTGCAAACAAGATACATACACTATGCTCTTCATTTTTGTTTCTTCACCTACGGCAAAGAAGGAATTCCATGCTCCGCCTAGTTCAGTCTCTTCATTCCCAGGAACATAACTGTTGAGCTTTCTTCATCTCATCACCATCGGTAATTTTGTAACCCAACTGGCGAGCATGGAGCACACAGGCCTTGTCGCTGTGATTCTCAACATTCAAGCTGGCAAACAGAGAACGTGCATCCTCCCTTCTCTTCATTTTCTTCATTCTGGGCAGTTCTACAACCCAAGCAGGAGCATACATGTCTCATTATCTTTCGCATTCCCCAAAACTATCGAACAAACATGGCACTATGCCTTCTTCAGTCTATGTACACTAGCGAACAAGGAACAACATGTTCCACCTGTCATTCTCTCCACTCTCACCGTCGAACAAGGAAGCATTTATTTCTCCTGCCTCTTCACTTCATGGTGAATGTGCAACCCTACTGTAGAGCTCAGCCATTCATTCTCTTCTCCACGGGAGCAGACGGTCGGTAATTTTGCAACGTAACTGGCGACCAAGGAAATACATGCCCCGCATGCTACTTTCTCTTCTTCACGGTATTTGCAACCCAACTGGCTACAAGGAGCATGTGACAGCTCCAACATTCTTTGTTTCTCTTCATCGACGTTGGTGAAAGAGGAACATACAGCCCTGCCTCTCTTCATATTTCTTCACCGGCAGTAATTTTCCACCCAAACTGGCGAGAACAATAACATACATCTCTGCCCTCTCTTCTAGTCTCCACACTCACGGTAATGTTGCTCACCCAGACTGGCGAAACTAGAGCATATAAGCTCTACTCCTTCATCTTTCTCGTTAACCGGCGACAAGGAAAATACCAGCTCTGCCCATCTCCATTTCTCCTCACTGGCAGTAACTTTACACCCATCTTGCGATCAAGGCATCTGCAACTTTGTTTTCTTTTCAATTTTCATTTATCTTGTTCTTATTAATTTTGCACACAAGACTAGCAACCAGGGAAGAAACAGCTCTACTGCCGGTAATGTTGCAATACCACTAGCGAATAAAGGATGTTGTTATGAACCCCCTCATTCTCTTCACGACCGGAACATATATACCCATATCGCCGCTGCCTTCACTGATGCTTTTTCATCACCGAAAGACCACGACCATCCATTACTGCTATGCCCTCTCCATCTCCACCAAAACAACATAAAGAGAGAAAGCTCTTGTTCGTTCGTAATCAAGCTTTGAGAGAACAACCAGGAAAAGTTCAAAAGAAAAACAGAACATTGACTCCTCCATCGTTACCACCTTTTCTGCTCATCTTCATCGACTTCACCACCGCTATGCTCCACCACTAGTCCGCACCATCTGCTCCCTCCATCGTCTTTATTTTCTTCACCCGCGAGAGACCAGAAGACAGGGAGAACCAGCTCGAAGCGGAGCGGACCCGTGAAGTTCCCTCTCGGAAGAATAGACTCAAAGTCCACCCTGAATGTTACCGAAGTCAACCCAAACTCGGGAGTTTCGCCTCATGCCTCAAGAAGTAGCGTTGTCCTCCCGACGAATTTGAAGAGAAACATGTGTGTCACCGTTGAAAGGGAAGATCAACGACTGCCATCTGTACAGGGAGAGCCCATATCATTCTTCTTCAGGTATTTAGTTCAAACCTAATTTAAGTCGTTGACCCCTTCAATTTCGGGTAAGACTCCTTCAGAGATGGCTTATCTGGAATGCATCCACCGATTTCAGATTTCCACGTAGAGAATATCGAGTTAACTTGCATGACCTCACACGTTTCTGTTGTGTTTTGGGCATTTGTTAATTAAGTAGTTTCAATTCTCTGTTTGTTAAGAACTTCACATCACAGATTAAATGACGAGAGTATACTATTGTTTAACGTGCGATTTTAGTGTATATACCCTTTCATATTAATGATTGATTGTTGACTACCAAAAATAAGAGTTGACTTGATCAATCTCCTGTATATATCATGTACATATAATGCCTAGATCGTGTTCTTTTTTTTAATCATAACCCACCACGAGAGAGAAAAAAAAATGGATTCATTAATGCTTAGTTTCCCTCTGTTTAGGCTCCTGAAATTATCCTAACCTTTATCGATTTCCCACTCAAGACTAGTCTTAAACTTTGATTTTGGCAATTTTAATTTGACACCACGTGTTTAGCTTCACCAGAAAATTAGAATTTGTTCAGTTTTGTTTCTTTTTGCCACTTTCTGGTCACGTTCATTTTTTATGCAATGTCCTTGATTGCGCTTTGTTCATACTGTGATATATTCTTGGATATAATGCTTGATGTTATTCTTTTGATAATATGTATGCGAAGGACCTCTTTGGGTTGTTTTAAACTTTCGGCCCAAATCAAATTTCAATTCGGGGTTAACTCATTGCTAGTCAAACCGGGCTAGTACAGGTGGCCATAGAACACCCCTTTAGACTTGCCCATTTTTTTCTGGACACATCAAGTCCACTTTATAAAAGCTTCTAGGTTCAGGGATGTTCCTCACTCAAACGGGCCGTAGAGTCTGGTCGGTGGGGAATGCCCATCCTTCATAAAACTTTCCAAACAATCCATAATTGTCATAATAAAACTCACAATCAATGATTCTTTTCAACTAATAAAAATCCAATTCAAAATCCAAAATTCAATTCTAAATTCAGCCCAAAAATTCAATTTCAAATCAATCACTCTCATCAAACACACTGTAAAATCGATCTCTCATGCTTACTCATCAAACACCCTTCAAATCAATCTCTCTCATCTAACATTTTTCAGAATTAATCTCTCATACCCTAGCACCAAGCATACTTCAAAATCAATCCTCCCTCTACTCACTCTTCGAACACCCTTCAAAGCCAATCTTTCTCATGCTCCAACCTCAAACACATTTCAAAAGTAATCCTTCTCACACCCACTCATCAAACATTCTTCATACACAATTCAAAATTCATTCCAATTCATTGTCAATCCCAACTTCAAGTCATCCAGTTGAGGCCCAATTTGAAGCCCAATGGCCCAATTTTCGAATCTTAAATCGGACCCTAATCACAAGGCCCCTTCGGGCTCAAATCTCTATCACATATCTGGTCCAAAAATCAAGCCCAAACCAAGGCCCAATTCGGCCCGTTTTACAAAGTCCAAATCTGGCCCATTTTTTTCAAAACCAAATCCGGCCATTCTTCAAGGCCCAATCTGACTCATTTTCTAAAACCCAATTCAATCCAATTCATTTCAGTTCAAACCTGATTCAATTTAATTCGAACCCGATTCAATTCAATTCAATTCAACCCATTTCATTTCAATTCTAACCCGATTCATTTCAATTCAAGCCCAATTCAATTCAATTCTTAATTCAATTAGATTCAATCTCAATTTTAATCCAATTCAATTCAAAATTCTTTTCATTCCCAATTCAATTCAACTTCATTTCAATCCCAAATAATTCCAAACATCATAAATCTCAAACTTCTTGAAACTCCAAACTTCTTAGAACTCAAGCATCTCGAATCTTCAAACGTCTCAGCAGCTCAACAGACTTGAAAGTCTCAACAGCTCAACAGACTCGAAAGTCTCAACAGCTCAACAGACTCGAACGTCTCAACAGCTCAACAGATTCGAACGTCTCAGCAGCTCAACAGACTCAGACGTCTCAGCAGCTCAACAGACTTGAAAGTCTCAACAGCTCAACAGACTTGAACGTCTCAGCAACTCAACAAATTCGAACATCTCAGTAGCTCAACAGACTCGAACGTCTCAACAGCTCAACATACTCAAATGTTTCAGCAGCTCAACAAACTCGAATATCTCAATAGACTCAGCAAACTCAAACACCTCAAAAACCCTCAGCTTCTCAAACCCGAATACCTTCAAACTTCATAACCCTATCAAGCCTTGATTGTCCTACAGACCCGAGCGTCTCACAAACTTCATCATTTCAAGAATCCAATGGTCTCACAGAATTGAGCTTCTCACATACTTTTTGCACCTCAAACTTTAAAACAAACCCGACAATTTGTCAAACCTCACAAAATGACCACAAACCTCTTTGACCCTTCAAAGACCCACAAGGTCAAAACCCTAATTCCTTCAAAACCCCAAAACTTCCAAAACCCAAAGGCTGAACTACGTAAGGTCTGATCTCAACGAGGAGTTGAGTACGTAGGCAACCCACACAGGGTGCGACCCCACGCCAATTAAAATACCCTTTTTGTCATCATCCATCTCACCTTCAAACAACCTCGTTCACTTTCAACCCTCGATTACCTCAAAAAACTCAACCATCCTAAAGACCGTGAACTACATAAGGTCTGATCTCAACAGAGAGTTGAGTACGTAGGCAGCCCATCTAGGGTGCGACCCCATTCCAAACAAAAAACCCTTTTCCCCTCTAAGATGGCTCTCATATCTCTCAAAACTCTCAAACCTTCTTTGGCCCCCACAAACTTCAAACCATCAGACTCCAAGTCTTGTCTATGCATTCAACGTCAAACTTTTCCCAAATCTTCATTCTATACTCATCCGAATTCAGCAATTCCTCTCCTTGGCGCTAGCTTGGCAGAAAAGCTCACCTCATCCACTCTCTTCTTCTCTGTTCCCCCCCTAATCCTATCCTTGGCTCTTAAATGAATCTCTCTAAAAAGGTTTTGAAAGAAGGCAATCCCGACAATTGGAGACCGAGGTTTCCTCGGGCGCCAATCCGAAGTCGTGGTCGTTGTCACTTCCAAGGGGTGTAACCCAGTGCGAACCCACATAGAATCTCTGAAATGACCAGATAAGTCCTATCCACAGGCAACAATCTCAGAGTCAATTAACGGTTCTTAGAACCCGATCTTTCTTCCTAGTTATCATAGGTCAAACTAGGTGGCGACTCTAGTCAATTCCGCCCTTAGGGCATAAGTCCGCGTGGAGCCCATCCAGAGCGGGTGTAGTGCACACTTGCACTCTCCCTTATGCTTTCTGGGAAAGACGGACAATTTAGTAGGTATTTGAGGGGTGCCAGATAACGGGTTTTCACCCTCCACAGAATGGCACATTTCTAGGATCTAAGCTTTTTAGTCAGACCATATTTAGATAGACCCCCCTCATACCGAAAAATCGCCCTCCACAGAATGGCGAATTTGCTGGGGAAAACTTGAGTAAGTTTTTCTCATAAAACTTGGTCAAGGAAGACTGAACTCCATTCAAGATTGTCGGGATTTCCTTCCTTTTTTTCAAAACCTTCAAGAGATTCATTCACAAGCCATTAGGACTACTCTACTCCACACTTAGAGTGTGTTTGAGAGGATAGTTAGGATGAGAGTTCAGAGTTTGAGACTGGCTTTGAGTGCCACATGTGTGCTTTACCATTTACATGCTTCACTTTTGTGTGTTTATTGTTGTGTGTTTATTGTCTTATGTTTACTGCTCTTCATTCATGACATAATTGCTTAACTACGGTTTTTGTAAATGGGGCCTTCGTAGAAAGGAGCCAACCCATTGCTGCATCGGGTAGTTTAGGAACATGCATTCCTCTGTGTCACCTTTACTATCTGCGGTCGGGATTAACAATTGGTCCACAATTGATTCCCTCTGAGTATGGGTCCTTCGTAGCTAAGGAGTAATCCCACGAGGTGGTATGGTCGTAGTTGTCTACACCTTGAAACAACTCAGGATCCTTTCAAATACCTTTTCGAGTCACAGCCAGCATATAGTAAGCCATGAGTCTTCAGTGTCCAGCTGCCTTATCCAGTGTCTATGATGGGTTTTATGGGTAGTTGCCCCCTTGTATGCCGTCTGTCTGACCATCCTTTGCCTTACCCTGAAGATTGCATGGGCTCAGTTCTCTAGGTGTCCTTTGCACCACGGGTGTCTTTAAAGCCCAATGTCGCGCTACAAATTCATAGAGGATCCCGTATTTATGGATACCCATACATGACATAGCGTAGTCAGCGAATAATTTGGACTTTAGACACACCTTATCGGGCAGACGACGGAAGACCCGTTCCCATGCAGTACTTCCCCAAGTTTCCCGAAAAGTGAGTATGTTGTCATAATCCCTGACCGTGGATCGTGTGACTGTATCACTTCGGGTATCCTGACCTTTCGAACTTAAGTACTCCGAAATTTCTTGATGATGTGCCCCACAAGGCATAACAGAGATAAATCCTGAGAGATGAACAGTGAAGGGACGACGGTTCCCTTGGTGGTATGAAAGCATTGATTGACCTGGAACGTGATTATCCCAATCATTCGCACTCAGCTCCACAAAAAGTCAGCCACGATTTTGACTTTGCGCTTACATCTATGTGTGATCACGTTTCAAAAATGAGCAAAAATAATAAAAAAATAAACCAGTTCAAACACTCCAACGAAATATCTTCAAAATCGTCCATCTCGAATAATTAAAAAAAATGATTTTCAAAGTTGTTATTTCCAAAACAGTTTTCAAAATCGGTTTTAATCAAAGTATTCCAGAAAACAAACATTGTCAAGCGGTTTGCAAAGTACAGATTTCAAAAATCTACTACTTACAAATGATTTTCAAACAATCTTTCTCAAAACTGTTGTTCCAAAAAAAATTCAAACAGATTTCAAAAAACCTGCTTTTCACAAATGAATTTTAAAACAACACTTTTCATGGATATTCAAAATTTATTTTCACAAATGTATTTCAAAATAAATGATTTAGTCCCCATGTTGTGACCCGCTATTTTTGAAGTTCAACTCACCTTCAAGAGCAGCGGTCATTACCGTGGAGCTTACTACTCATTTCGTGTTTTCACAAAAGTGGTAGATTTTCACAATGATTTTGTGCCTGATCATTCACCTTTTCTTTCTAAAAAAAATGCCCATCATTTTCCTCGTCGGAGCAAGTGGAGTAGCATGAAGATCGACTACGCAGTTCGAGCCGAAAGCCAGAGGCACACCAACCCAAGTCCAGCGACGTGAAGACTATCAACAATCATTCGAGTTTCTGAATGTCGGAAATCAGAAGAACACAAACCTGTGAAACTAATCGAAACACAAAGACCGACCACATCCACAAATGTCGAGTCCAAGAATGTAAATAATCAGATGAACACTAGCTTGTATCACTCGATAGTAGTACCACTTCACAGCGAAAGCCTGAAGACGGGCGAACAACCGGCCTAGAGCCCGAAAATGAGCGAGCTGCCAGCCTAGAGCCCGAAGACGAGTGGGCAACCGGCCTAGAGCCCCAAAACGAGTGAGTAACCGACCAAGAGCTGAAGACGAGCGAGCAATCAGTCAGAAGCCCGAAGATGGACCAGTAGAGTTCAAAAGAAGTTTAGTTCGAAGTTCCCCTTTTAATGACTTTTTAGGATTGATAATGTATAGGTTTCCCCCTATGATCCTTTTCTCTCTTGTCCATTTACGAATAGATTGCATGTATAGGTTTACACATTCCCTTTGAATTTATTTAGATCAATGTGTATAAGGTTCCACACTCCCTATTTTATTTGCGAATGACCGGGCGTCAAAATCCATATTGAGAAAATCCACCACTTTGAAAACACACGTTTTCAAAATTGTTTTTCCGAAAACTTGGTTTCTTTTGGCATGCACGTATAAATAAAAGAGCGAATAAGGAATGACCCCTCACCGTTACATGTTCATAAATTGCTTTATGGGGAGAAAATTCACGGTATCTGTAGGAGGTATCCCCCGAATAAACAACAACAATAAATACAACTGAGCACAAAGCAAATCCGCATGCATTGCATTCATTACAAAAAAGTCCCATGCATTCTCGGCCAGTCCAAATTCGTCAAACATGCACAACTCTTGTCCACCTCAGGAAAATTTCGCAATCATGTGTTTCATTGTCACCACATACCAGCTTCCATCCCAATATCTCAACTGCTAGAGCCCGATCTCTGAGGGATAGAAAAGAAAACCAAGTTCTAACCTCTCCCAATCAGAATCACCAATACGCGTCAGTGATCAAAAGGAAAAGAAGGTGTCATATCGTGGGGCCACCATGCGGGAGTTGTCACTCCCTAAAATCCAAAATCCAGGGGCCAATCACCAACCCGACCTCATTTGAGAATTACCACCCCGACATCGACCCCAACGGCTAGACCACCTTCAAGGCCAACAGCGATGGGATGAGCTTCATGAACCATGAGATGAATTTGACTCAAGCGAGACTAGGTGTAGCCTTACCACTCATGCATTGCATCCAAAAACAAAAAAAAAAACATCCAGTCAACCATCTTCATTCATCATTTTCAGTATTTCATGCATCCTATACATAGTAATTCCATATTACCACAATACATCGCATGGTAGACAATCGCATTTGCATACTCTTGTATCGAAATGACATCTTTGGAAAAATCTTGATTGATTGTTTGAATAGAGTGCGTGAACCGCTAAACTCTCGACCTGTCAACGAACACAAGGGTCCAATCAAAATCAGCACCACAAACCAAGTGAGTAGTGTGCGAAGATCAGTATTTTCTCTTGAATTCCAAATTAGGGTATTGGACAATCCACTGAGCGATGAGGGAGGATAGAGTGAGTCCAAAGAGGTAAACCATGAGCGACTTGTGCATTCCTTCAACACATGGAGAGGCACAATACATAGTGAGATCAATGTCGATAAACAGGATACGAACTGTGATTCATGCAAAGATCTGAGAATAGTAAGAAAACAATCATTGACTAATGAGAATGACGAGGCACATAGGAACAAAATCTCCTCAAAACCAAAGAGCTTTAACTGGCCTCTACACAATCCCTTAGTGAGCCCTGTTGAGCCTTTCATGAAAAACTCGTTCTTCAAAAAAAAAGAAACTCCACAACATGCCACCCCACATATACACTCTTACCCCTGCAATAGAGGATCTCGAAGGAGCCGGAGCCATAGTCTCTCCCCCGCCATCTTTCACAAGAACAACAAACAAAAATGTCCAAAGGAATCGGTGAGCCAATGCAACTCCAAAGTCAAACACCAAAAAAGAACACCAAAAATGTTCAAGAAGAACAGGGAGTCAATGCAACTCCAAAGCTGAAAGCCAAAATACAAAGCAAAGAACGTTTGAGAAAATTGACGAGCCAAATGCAATTTCACAAATGAAAATGAGAAGAAACTTCAAACCGTACACCAGAAGAGGCAAGAAGGATAAATCCAAATCCAAAGGACCAATGATGTCCCGTAGAAATCAATAAAGGCTATCAAGACCAGTCTAATCATTCCATCCATGGCGAAGGCGAAACATGTCCTCTATTGCACAAAAGCTCCACGATTCCCAAATAAATCCTCCAGTCCCATGTGTCATACATCATACCCCTCAACCCCGTTGTAACCCAATAAAAGACCTCTGACTCGTTAGTTGATGAGCGTTAACTGAAAGTATCGGATTTGAAACATGAATCATAAGCTTCGTACTTGTTATCAACATGTCCCATCATACCAAAGGGATCATGAGCGAATGAGTGTAACCTAACCCCACAAGGTTTTACGAGTGCGAGTGACTCTTCAATCTAAGAACCAAATCATAAACAACCTACCCCATTGTAGGTGAGGAATTTGTAAGGATCGGAAAGTCCAGAACCTCAAAAGGAATTCTAAGGAAAATACTGCTCCGACCATCGAGAGTATCATCACACCATTTAGCACACACGACCATACTCACGATAGATTGACCCACATCCCTCCATGAGAGGAAAGCGATTCACGCATTTCAGTTCAATAGTCACACAAGATCAAACCAAAGATGTCTTATATTCGTAAACCTCATAGTAAGAGAGATAGAGCCATACCTTCTCTTAAAAAAAACTATATATGCATCTTGCATCTCATCTAGCACTTAGTATTTGCATGCATCATAACCATTTCACCATCAACACCTGACTAGTAAGAACTCTACCTAGTCTCGCTGAAAGTCGACTTCAGTTGCAGTTGTTGAAGCGTAACTTTTGATTAAAAGATGTCAACTGGAGCCATCCCAGACCATCATCAAGCTACCTCGAACCATCTCGGAGCCATCCTGGGCTATCCTCGAGCAACATCGAACCAAAATAAAGCCATCCAAGGCCGTACGAAGACAATTCTGGAGCCATTCAGCATCATGCTCGAGCTTCATAAACACCATATCCATAACCAAACTTGATCCACGCAGGAGCCATCATCTGACATTGAAACCATCCTTGGAACTACATAGGGGGCATCCTAACAGTCCGAGAACAATACGGGAGCCACCTCAAATCCACGTCAGATCTATTTCATCGCCAGGGCCTTGCCTACATAGTTTCGAACTACGTATGGTCTGATCTCAATACGAAATTGAGTACGTAGGCAGCCCGCCCAGGGTGCGACCACCTCAAAGAAAACAATTCCCCTTTGTTCCTCACTATCACCAAACAGAGCCATCTCGTAGCCCTTCCCAGAGCCATCCTGAGCTATCCTGGAGCCATCATGGGAAAACCCTAAAGTCATAACCGGACCGAAGCCATCCATCCATGACCAAGAAGTTATCAACCACATCAAAATACGTCAAACACAACACAATCCACCAATCACATCAACCCACCATTCGACTCAAAATCCAAAACAAATTGAAACCCACCAATCATCCCGAAAATCTCTACCTGAATCAAAACCCATCAACCATCCCAGAGCCGTTGCTCACAAGGGAATCACAAATCAAACCGGAGCCATCTGACTGCACTGGAGCCATCCGATCATACCGGAGCCCTCGAATCATATCGAAGCCACCCAATCATATCGAAACCGTCGAGTTCCCAAAGTCACTCATTAAAAAAAACCATCCATTCAAAGACCGATTACAAATTCACCAAAATCAAAACAATAAAAAATCTAGAGCCATACCGGAGCCATCACGAAACTCTGGAGCCAAGAGTCCTACCAAATCTCGAGACTATAATGCACATCGGGTGAGACTGTCAAAACAAAACCGAAACACAAGTCCCACACTGATAAAGTCAAGGGCCACATCAACAGAAAACATTTGACTATCACATCCCTCACAAAACAACCGAAAAACATCCAATCCCGGATCAATCCACAATCAAAGTCATCCTCAAATCAATCTACCACCACAAACAACTTCATATCAAGCTTTCACCACAGCGAGTTTCGTACAACTCCATTAAGGTATTATAGGGTCGTCATAAGTCCTATAGCTAGATATCAAGAGGTCTAGTTGAGGCACTCCTAAGTCCTCGTACTCTCAATCGCATTCTAGGCCCGTCATAAGCCCTAGGGCAGGATATCAAGAGGTCCAGTTGAGGCACTCCTAAGTCCTCGTGCACCTTAAACCAAATCGGGTTGTTAGTATTATAGGCTCGTCATAATTCCAATAGCTAGCTATCAAGAGGTCTAGTTGAGGCACTCCTAAGTCCTCGTACTTTCAATCGCATTCTAGGCCCGTCATAAGCCCTAGGACTGGATATCAAGAGGTCCAGTTGAGGCACTCCTAAGCCCTCGTGCACCTTAAACCAAATTGGGTTGTTAGTATTATAGGCTCATCATAAGTCCTATAGCTAGATATCAAGAGATCTAGTTGAGGCACTCCTAAGTCCTCGTACTCTCAATCGCATTCTAGGCCCGTCATAAGACCTAGGACTGGATATCAAGAGGTCCAGTTGAGGCACTTCTAAGCCCTCGTGCACCTTAAACCAAGTCAGGTTGTTAGTATTATAGGCTCGTTATAAGTCCTATAGCTAGATATCAAGAGGTCTAGTTGAGGCACTCCTACGTCCTTGTACTCTCAATCGCATTATAGGCCCGTCATAACCCCTAGGACTGGATATCAAGAGGTCCAGTTGAGGCACTCCTAAGCCCTCGCGCACCCTAAACCAAATAGAATTGTTAGTATCCTAGGCTCGTCATAAGTCCTAGGGTTAGATGTCAAGAGGTCTAACTGAGGCTCGTCATAAGTCCTCGTACTTTCAATTGTATTCATACACTCACGGTCGCATCCCTATGCACCACTAAACCACAGTGAGAATTTTTGGCGCCCCGTCAACCTTGATCCAATTCTGCAAGGGCTTGCAAAATTGAATCAAGGGGAGCCATCTGTAGACACCAAAAATTCTCACCCCATAAAGCAAATTCCAGAATAAGAAACACAATAAGAGGGGTCGTCACCTTTCTTTGTCAAAACGTATTGACATGCGTGCCAAAACAAAACCATCGTTTTATAGTCTTTTTTAAAGCATTTCATAAAAACACGATTTTGCGAAAACGAATTTCCAACGACAATGCGGTTCTACACCCGTCCCTTTTGTTTTATTCACTTATTTTATTATTGTTTATTCGTTTAATTATTATGTTATCTTTTATTTCCAGTTTGTTACGTATTTATTGCTACTCTTTATAGTCTTCTAGCATTTACTTTTTATCATCATCATCTTCATTGTTATGTATATCATTTTATACACTTTTTCACTATTATTTTCCATATTAGTATACTTCGTTTTGTTGTTTATTTGATTAAACTTCATCTTATTTCATTTTGTTTTTATTACTCGTTCATTTCATCATATTTACCATCACTTGTACATATCTAATTCAGTCTCCATTTTCGCTGCATTTGTTTATATTTTCATCATCGTCATCATAGTACTACTGTTTCATTATTACATGTACTTATTATTCTTTTATTTCATTTATTTAATTCTTTATGATGTTTTAGTTTTTTATCCATATTCCACTATCTCATGACCCTCAATAAGAAACCAATTTATTTTGTTAGATAAACCAATTTCATCATATCATATATTATTTCCTACATTCATATATCAAGTCTAGTCATAGCATAGTTGGTTTGTGTAGGAGTGTATAAACTCTTTGGTTCTGAGTTCGAACCATGTCCTGAACATATAATTGCAATTTTTAATATTTTCCTCCTCGTTTTGGATAAAGCAAAGCTCACATTCTGGCTCATTTCTAACCATTGATCTACTCACCATCAAACCCTAAAACCTATCCTCTGCTTATAAAAACAACAAACCAGCCCTACAGATGGGCGGCCGACAACTTTCTCCTTGGTACCCACATCTTATACTCTGCAGTATCCTTCTATCTTCAATCCCATCACAACAGTCGACAAGCACAAAAAATCACACAACAGTAGCCGCCTTGACATATCTTGCGTTCTTCATCCTCTTCACGTTTATACCTACAAAAGCATTAACGCCCTGCAGTTCATTTTTTCACTGCTTCTTTGATTTTGCAACCCGACTTGTAAACAAGATACATACACTATGCTCTTCATTTTTGTTTCTTCACCCACGACAAAGAAGGAATTCCATGCTCCGCCTAGTTCAGTCTCTTCATTCCCAAGAACATAACTGTTGAGCTTTCTTCATCTCATCACCATCGGTAATTTTGTAACCCAACTGGCGAGCATGGAGCACACAGGCCTTGTCGTTGTGATTCTCTACATTCAAGCTGGCAAACAGAGAACGTGCATCCTCCCTTCTCTTCATTTTCTTCATTCTGGGCCGTTCTACACCCAAGCAGGAGCATACATGACTCATTATCTTTCACATTCCCCAAAACTGTCGAACAAACATGGCACTATGCCTTCTTCAGTCTATGTATACTAGCGAACAAGGAACAACATGTTCCACCTATCATTCTCTTCACTCTCACCGTCGAACAAGGAAGCATTTATTTCTCCAGCCTCTTCACTTCATGGTGAATGTGCAACCCAACTGGAGAGCTCATCCATTCATTCTCTTCTCCACGGGAGCATACGGACGGTAATTTTGCAACGTAACTGGTGACCAAGGAAATACGTGCCCCGCCTGCTACTTTCTCTTCTTCACGGTATTTGCAACCCAACTAGCTACAAGGAGCATGTGACAACTCCAACATTCTTCGTTTCTCTTCATCGATGTTGGTGAAAGAGGAACATACAGCTCTGTCTCTCTTCACATTTCTTCAACGCAGTAATTTTCCACCCAAACTGGTGAGAACAATAACATACATCTCTGCCCTCTCTTCTAGTCTCCACACACACGGTAATGTTGCTCACCCATACTGGCGAAACTAGAGCATATAAGCTATACTCCTTCATCTTTCTCGTTAACCGGCGACAAGGAAAATACCAGCTCTGCCCATCTCCATTTCTCCTCACTGACAGTAACTTTACACCCATTTTGCGATCAAGGCACCTGCAGCTCTGTCTTCTTTTCATTTTTCTTTTTCTTGTTAATTTTGCACACAAGACTAGCAACCAGGAAAGAAACAGCTCTACTGCCGGTAATGTTGCAATACCACTAGTGAATAAAGGATGTTGTTATGAACCCCCTCATTCTCTTCACGACCGGAACATATATACCCATATCGCCGCTGCCTTCACTGATGCTTTTTCCTCACCAAACGACCACGACCATCCATTACTGCTATGCCCTCTCCATCTCCACCAAAACAACACAAAGAGAGAAAGCTCTTGTTCTGTAACATCCCAGTATCCCACTGTTGTGATATTGTCCGCTCTGGCATGCAGGCCGCATGGTTTTGTTCCTGGGGTTTCCTAGCCCCAAAAGGCCTCACACCAGAGTGGCCCAGCGGAAGCGGAAAGCCCTGCCCATGGTGGATATTGTCCCCAGTGGGGTTTTGTTCTGGAGGGTTAACATATACACCTCTCTAGAGGCCTCACATGCCTCTGTCCATACAAACG
The DNA here is from genome assembly GCA_023374045.1 of Limonium bicolor. Taxonomy (NCBI): domain Eukaryota; kingdom Viridiplantae; phylum Streptophyta; class Magnoliopsida; order Caryophyllales; family Plumbaginaceae; genus Limonium; species Limonium bicolor. The sequence goes on along the minus strand of CM041777.1, from coordinate 307,513,965 downwards.
GGCTATCCTTCTTCATCAGAGAGGTTAAGGGCTTGGCTAGCCTGGAGAAATCCTTCACAAAGCGTCTATAATAGCCTGCCAACCCAAGGAAGCTCCGAATCTCAGTCACTGAGCGGGGTCTGTGCCAGCTCTTCACTGCCTCAATTTTAGCTGGGTCTACTGAAACTTCCTCAGCTGAGATCACATGACCAAGAAATGACACCTTGTCCAGCCAGAATTCACACTTACTGAATTTGGCTTAGAGTTGCCTCTCTCTCAGAATCTCCAAGACTGTCCTCAAATGATGCTCATGTTCCTCCCTACTCTTGGAGAAGATCAAAATGTCGTCTATGAATACGACCACTGACTTGTCTAACTGGGCTTGGAAGACTCTCTGCATCAGGTCCATGATTCTTGCTGGTGCGTTAGTCAGTCCAAACGGCATCACGGTGAACTTGTAGTGGCCGTATCTAGTCTGGAATGCTGTCTACTCTATATCTTATTCAACTACTGCTATCTGATGATACCCGGAATGCAGATCAATCTTGGAGAGCACCTTTGCTCCCTTCAACTGGTCAAATAGGTCATCGATCCTGGGCAGTGGGTACTTGTTTTTTATCGTGACGATGTTCAGCTCTCAGTAGTAGATACAGAGTCTCATGCTTCCGTCCTTCTTCTTGACGAACAACACTGGAGTGCCCCAAGGTGAGACACTGGGTCTGATGAAGCCCTTGTCTAATAACTCCTGTAGTTGTTTCTTCAATTTAACCATCTCTGCAGGGCCCATCCGGTAGGGAGCCTTGGCAATTGGTCCCGTACCAGGTATGAGGTCGATGTTGAACTCAACCTCTGTCAACGGTGGCAGTCCAGGTAATTCCTCTGGAAAAACATCGGGGTACTCCGACACAATGGGAACATCACTCCTAAACTTTGGATCCGTCCTCAGATCCTGGGCATAACAGTAGTAGGCGGTGGCGCCCTTGGACACCTTCTTTATCAGAGAGAGTGCCAATACAACCTTCACAGTCGGCTGCTTGGGCTGCATTCGGTATGATACTGTGATACCCGTAGCGGACTTCAAGAGGAGGCGATGCTCTTCACAGTGCAGTCTTCCTCTGTACCGCTGTAGCGTGTCCATGCCCATAATAATGTCGAATCCCATGCCAGGGAAGACAATGGCATCAAAAAGGAAATCTGCTCCCTTGATGTGTATGTTCAAGTCCTTACATTGCTTACTGTACTTGATTAACTCTCTGGATGGCAATAGGACTGTGCAGTCATGAATATCCTCTGTAGGGGCATCTATCTTAGCATGGAATGCCTGAGATATAAATGAATGGGAGGCTCCAGAATCAAACAGAACAGTGGCGTCCACTTCATTAATTAAGAACGTGCCTGAAACCACAGAGTAGATTCTAAGATTTTCAGGCAACTCTTCCAAGGTAACAAATTAGGGCTAGTAGTTATACCTGTGATGACCATCCCATTGCTCTTCGCTTGAGCCTGGTTCAACACAGTCAACTTGATCTCTGAGTTTCCATCCCCTACAACGACGCAACAAAATTCATAAGATTTCTATTCTTATTAAAGTCTTCATGAGCATCTTAATGATTACAATGCTGAAGTTGCAAAGTACATGGCTAAATCTTTCCAAAGGTTAGGTTTAAACGGCCAGGTTTCATGTGGGTCTGGTTGATGATGGATGTGGGGGCTGTGTTGGGCTTGATTCTTTTCACCCCATGATAGATAAGTCTAGCTGCTCCTCCGAATATCAGCACATCACCCGACTTCAGGAGGATCTTTGTAGCAAGATCCATTCTCTTCTGATCTCCAAATAGGAATTCTGCGTCGTCTCCAAGTGATATGGACACCACTGGAACTCTTCTGGTGATGGACTCTAGAGACTCGTCCCTATCCTGATGCATCCCTAGCTTACCTTCTTTTCCATAGAAGTTGATGATGCACACATCTGAGGTTAGGTCTGGGACAGGCTCATCCTCCAATTCTTGTGCTGCTTTAACTGCAGCTCCAATGATGGTCTGCAACTCTCTGGGGATTGGTGGCACCTCCACCTCTTCATAGCTTCTGGTGGTGTGGTCCCACTTCTTACCTAGGCACATGATCTTCACCTTCATGGTTGAACCGTTCTTGAAGGTAGGGGTGTAAAAGTTTCCTTCTTTCACACCTAATTCTCTGATCTTGAGGATCAATGCATATTGGTCAGCTGGGGTCAAAAATTCTCGTAATAAGATCATCCTGGGTCTCAATATCTCACACTTCTCTGGTGGGTGTGGTTTGGCTTCAAAGGGAATGGTAGGTGTGGAAATAGGCAATACAGGAAAGCAAATATCGAAAGCTGAATGAAAAACAGCAATTGCCATTAAGTAAACAAGTCAAGGTTCATTACTGGTTTTAGAACGAAGATGTAAAAGAAAAGAGGGATTTATAGTTCATCCCTTTACACGGTGAAGAAAATTTAATTAAAGAAATGAAGCGAAACAACGATCTAAGCTCTTTCGATAGAAATGTAGTCCTCACCAGGTGAACTCGGGTCATCACTCGCTGCCTCGACACGGTCCACCAGGTTGAGAGTCGGTGCCTTGCCCGTCCTCTGTGAATAGTTTTAGGCAGGGCGATGGGTAGATGGTCCAACACCTACGGTGCCACCTCTACCTTCTCCTCCATTAGAATTAGTAGTTGGGGCTTTAGTCGTTGGCCCGGTGCGTGGCTTGTAGTTCCTGGAATCCGGGTTCGAGAAGCACTCAAAGGATCTGTGCCCCTTCTTACCGCAGTAGTGACGCGTCACCGGAGTTCCATCACACTCTTTACCTGGATGGTCCCGCTCGCACTTCCTGTAGAAGTACCTTCTTACAGGTTGGTTTCCTGTTCCAGTTCAAGGTTAGTAACGTGATAGCAAAATATAACCACATTGTAGATTCTGATTTATCTTACCACTAGGTGGCTGGGAGCGGATTGGTTCAGCATCGGTATGTGAGGGGACTATGGCCTTTTAATTCTTCCCCTTGAAGAACTTGCCCTTCCTCTCATAGTTTTGGGAAGAGTTTCCTCCACCACCTCCTCCAGCATCTCCCTTCCTCTTGCCTAGCACAGAATCCTGATAGGCAATGTTGGTTTCACAGTCATTTGCATCATCAGCTAGTTCCTGTCGTTACAATATGTGTTAGTGAGGAAATCTTATCGTACCAGAAATTCCAAAGTCATATTCCATACCTGTAAAGTCTTTCCTCTGGTGGAACCGATCATGGTCATGATCCTGAAGTTCAAGCCGGAATGAAATTTGTCCACCAAGTACCTCGGAGCGTAAGCTCCCTCTCCAATGACAGCAAGCAACTCCTCAAACTTGTCATAGTACTCAGCAACAGAGGATGTCCCTTGCTTCAGCTGCTCAAATTCACTTCTCATCCTTTTCTGTAGATACGATGGATAGAACTTAGCTCTTAGGGCCACCAGAAATGCTTGGAAGTTAAAGTTCGCCTAGGCGGTCAGCTCGGCTCTAGCGGTCTGCCACCATCGATGAGCAGGCCCTTGAAGAAAGTAGGCTGCTATGTCCACTTGGTGATCTGCTGGGACGTGTAGAGAGATGAAAGCTTTTTGAATCTCGGTGATGTATTTCTCCAAGGTCTTCGGTGTAGGCTGGCCTTCGCAGACTGGGGGATGAAGATCGTTGACCGCTTTCAGCCAGTTGAACTCCCGTGGACCGTTAGGTTTTGGCGTTAGGTGCAGGAGGCCTTTGGTACTCAGCTACACCTTAGCACAACCTTCCACCCTCAAACATATGGGCAGACCAAGAGGACGATTCAGACACTGGAAGATATGTTGAGAGCGGTCGCCTTAGACTATTAGGGGAGTTGGGTAGAGAGTCTACACTTGGTAGAGTTCTCCTACAACAACTCCTACCACTCGTCTATCGGCATGGCACCATTTCAGGCTCTGTATGGCAGACCGTGCTGGACTCCTTTATCATGGAGTGACCCTGCTGAGGTAATTTTGATTGGTCCGGAGTACATTCAGAGACTGCAGGATGACATTTGAGTTATTCAGCAACACATGAGGGCAGCGCAGTCTAGGCAGAAATCTTATGGGGATCAGCGTACCAGAGAGCTTGAATTTCATATCAGTGATATGGTCTTCCTACGAGTGTCTCCGATGAGAGGAATCTTCAGATTTGGGATGAGAGGGAAGCTAAGCCCTAAGTATGTTGGTCCGTACAGGATTACGGAGCGCGTGGGCCCAGCAGCATATCGACTAGATCTACTAGTGGAGTTAGGGAAGGTACATGACGTGTTTCATGTATCTCAGCTGAAGAAGTATGTACCTGACCCTTCTCACGTGCTACAGCCAGAGAGATTGGAGATTGAACCTACACTGAGATATGAGGAGACTCCCATTTGGATCTTGGACACGAGGGTCCGAGAAACAAGAGGCAGATCAGTCAAGCTAGTGAAAGATCTTTGGGAGCATCATGGGGTTGAAGAAGCTACTTGGGAGACTGAGGACTCCATGAGAGTGAAGTACCCACACCTATTCACATGACATTTCCTTGTATTTTTGCCTTTAATGGGTTCTCATTCGTAGCGGTACGAGGGCGTACCTTGGCTTTTTTCTTGGGGGTAGTGCATACTCTTTCTTCGTCACCTCATCCAGATTATGCCCTGTTTGTTTTATTAGTCGAGTGATGGAGAGGTGTATGTATGTACTTGATTTATACATTGTGTGATTCTTGATTTCTATCTATGAAATATCTTGGTTGGTTTGATGTTGAGTAATGAAATATCTTGGTTTGGTCTGATGTTGAGTAATCTTGAGTAGAATTTGGAAATGGAAATGAGTGAAAATAAATTGTGGTAGAAATTACATTTTGGTATGGATTGGTATGGAAATATGTTTGGAATTAATATTCTTGTCAGCACACCTGAAGCAGTGTGAGTAGCTATTAGTTGGTGTTAAACATCGGGATGAAGTTTCTTTTAAGGGGGGTAGACTGAAATACCCCATAAATTAATCTAAATTAATTTAGGGGATTTCCTTTATTGAACCCTAAATAATACTATTAAATATTAAATTATTATATAGTATTATGAATTTAATAGTAAGATTTATAAGTCAATAAATCCTGGAAAAATTTCAAGACGCTCCAATTATATTATAAAGATTTTGGAAATATTTGGAGCATTGATTTGAGTCTTAAAAGTCAAAATAAAATCATAGAAACCTTAAAGCTTCTAAAGCCTTGCTAGGGTTGACTTTTTGAGAATGGTCAAACCAGGCCATGAAACTTATATCAATAAAAGGTTTATGGAAAACCAAGAAGATTGATAAAAAGAACGTTAAAAACGGACCATCCTAGCCAAAGTTATGATAAATTGAAGTTTAGAGCCAAATTTAGGAGGTTGTTGACGTGTCCAGGGCTAGCTGACTCAGCCGCGTGCCTCGGGACACGTGTCGCGCCCAGTCAGAACTGAAGTCTACTGAATCGTTTGAGTTTTCCTTCAGTTTTGGCATTCCATGAGGAGATCTTCAGACGCTTATATCTCAGTATCTACTCCACCATTTCGTGTGCCGTCTTTTTCATTCGATTCTCCTATCATTCCTCTTTCTAACCATTACTCATACACAATCTAAGTCCTTCTACAATGACCACAAAATCAATCCAAAGTTGCCTCCCTGCGAAACCGTAACCCAGATTTTCCAGAAATCCAGTTAATCAGCTAAACTTCGTCTGATCATAACTTCTTCGTCTGTGAACGAAAATCCACATTCTATAGCTTGTTGTGTAGATCTCTAATCCCTCTACAACTTTCATGTTAATGACCAAGGCTGATTCGTACTTGTTTGGGAGAGCGGAGCGTCTAAAATTTCCGAGTCGTAATCACATAAAATCATAGAAAAATGCAGGTATAAACTCGTAACTTTCGATTTAGATTTCTTCCTGTATATTGCAAATTAGATTACGTTCATGCTATCAATCTGTAGAGATATATTTCCTCTTTCGATTAAGCCCACACACATAGTCTGAGTCGATCTGTACTGAAATTTATAGTGCTTCAAAGTCGGCTACCCGAACAGCCTGGAAGTTTGAATTTTTCCAGAAAACCCGATTGGATTCTCCTCGTTAACACAATTCTGGTGAGTTTCTGATCAAATTGTTCCGTTGTTGCCATTCGGAATTTCATTACCGGTCAAACCCACGTTTCAATTTCATCTATTACGTGTTATATTAGGCGAATTTGCCAAATCGAGTTTCGAACTAAACTAAAAACCCTAACTTCGAACCCAGAATCGAAAACCTTGAATTCCGCATGTTAGCTAGCGAATTTGGTATCATTGGAACCGCAATCAAATTTTGAACTCAATGAAACAAAAAGGCAATGGATTTGGTTCTATGGATTGAGATAAATCACAAGTTTCCCCATTCGAATCGTAACCTACTTCCTGATGAACTCGACAGATGTGGGTCGTCCGATTCTAGTTAGGAGAAACGGACGGCCGAGATTAAAACGTAGGAGTTTAAGTTGTATTAGTTTAATATGTATTCCAGAATAAAGTCCTAACTTGTTAGATTTATTTAATGACCTCCCCTAATGTATTTTGACACGAAATTTTAACCATAGATTCCTTATAAAATGTAGTTTATTTTGATGTAAATTAATATTGGTTTTGAGTTTTTAACGTAAATTATAATTTTTGTAAGTTTTGTGAATTATGGAATTATTTAGATAATTTAAAAAGATATTTTTATGAAATAAAATTTTTATAATATGTCTAAAATATTATAGTTGCTATACATTAAATTTGGGGAATTTTAGACAAGAAGAAATAGGTCTAAAAAATTGTAATTCTGAATTTTTCCTAAGGTATATTATAATATATGGTTTTGAATGTAGCAAAAATTAAAGTATAGATGATCAATAAACTTTGTAGGTTGAGAATAATAAAATAATACTAAACTAACATTTAATAAGAATGTTAAGAAATATTTGAGTACAAACTTTTAAGTGAAGTAATATATATATAATATATATATATATATATATAATATATATATAAGAAAGATAAATAGTAATATAAATAGGAGGAATAGCCAATCTATTGTTTATACCAACTATATATAGGGGGTATAATTACTTAAATAAAACTAAGGAAAATACTTTATTTTATAAACCATATATCGGGTGTGGATATGTGTAAAGGTTATTAAAGATAATTAAATACAATAAAAATTTCTTAAAGAATGTTTTAGATAAATCCTAAAAAAATATATGTGTATATATAAATACATTAGAAGTAAATAAAAGAAGTAACATACCTTATGGGAAATATAATAAGAGGGAAAATTAGAGTAAACCTAATTCATACGTAACAATTAAAATATTAAGTGTTAATGTGACATCTAGGTGGACTATTAGGGGAAATACATATCCTAAACCTTAAATAGGTATTAAAGTAAATTAGTTAAGTGTAACTTAAGAGTTTAATTAAGCTAAACCTATATTCAAGAGTAGGTAATTGGAATAAGTTAAAGTGTACATTAAAGATTTAATTAACTAGATCTAGCCCAGATCCTTATGAGGGAGTAATTATAAATCAGAAACTATAAACCAGTAAGAATAAAAGATGGTTAGCGTTATGAGTTCCTTAACTAATCAATACGAGAAACACCTTAATTATAGGTGATTAGTGGAAGTTCGCACTTTCAAGTTTGGTTACTGCTTCTACATATACCAGGTATGATTTCTCGTACTCAGATACTTTTGCTAACGAACTTTATGGAATGTTTTGGAAAACGTTAACTGAGCTGAAATGAATTTCCAAAGGGAAACTGTTTGTGTGACTAACTCAGCTTGATATGACTAACTGAGCCCTGAATATACAACTTTCATGAATATTGGTTCCGCTTATCTGGTTGTCTCATTAGATATTAACTGCTGAAGGTTTACGCCCCTGCACTCTGTAGGACTGAGTGTTTTGGTATTGCACTTGTGCAGTTAATAATCTAGTGGGAATATGGGAAAATGTCAATCTTGGTAAATTCTTCTTTTGACTCTGGATATCGTTTCATCCATGAGTTGAGTCTTTTGTTATGACGTGTGCGCGTCTTCATCGGTAACAGTGAAGGGCTGTATATCCCTTGTCCAAAAAGGACGTTGTAAACAGTGAAGGGTTGTATATCCCCTGTCCAAAAAAGGACATTGTAAACAGTGAGGGGTTGTATATCCCTTGTCCTAAAAGAACGTGACTGGCGGTGGGGGCCATCTCTCCTAATTGGTTTTATTCCATTCTTGAGTTATGGGTCTTGGTTCTCTTCTTCCATTTCTAGTCCTTAAGACTACTTGGGTCTTTCTACTCCTAATTGGAACTGAATCTAACACAAGCAATGGATGTTCACTAACTTATGGTGTGGTTTCTTTTTAATTGACTAACTTTACCTTATTGTTATTTATCTCTATCCTTGACTTGTTACCTTTGACTTGGTGATCTGGTTGTGCCTTGTTCTTCGGTTTTTGTTTTAAGCATTTTACTTCAAGTTATTGTTCTTTTTTTAGAGTCATGTTTTTAAACCTTTGTTTTGGAGAGTTGTACCAGTTCCATTCCAGGGAACTGACTCACCCCTCCCGGGGTGGGCTGCTTGGTTTCATCTTGCAGGTACGGACTGTTGTACAGGTGGCCACGCAGAGTATGAGTGATTGGGATGGGAATTAGGAATTGTGGAGAGTTTTTATATCTTGCACTTGTTATGTTTTCTTGATTTCAGACCGTAGCGTTTATAATTTTATAAGTTGTAATTGGTGAGGTTTTGTGCCGGGTGTTTGGAACCCGATGATCTGTAATCGCCTTAGTATTTTATTTTCCGCTGCATTTTTGTTAAATAGGGGCGTTACATGTTCATTCATAATCAAGCTTTGAGAGAACAACCAGGAAAAGTTCAAAAGAAAAACATAACATTGACTCCTCCATCGTTACCACCTTTTCTGCTCATCTTCATCGACTTCACCACCGCTATGCTCCACCACTAGTCCGCACCATCTGCTCCCTCCATCGTCTTTATTTTCTTCACTCGTGAGAGACCAGAAGACAGGGAGAACCAGCTTGAAGCGGAGCGGACCCGTGAAGTTCCCTCTCGGAAGAACAGACTCAAAGTCACCCTGAATGTTACCGAAGTCAACCAAACTCGGGAGTTTCGCCTCATGCCTCAAGAAGTAGCGTTGTCCTCCCGACGAATTTGAAGAGAAACATGTGTGTCACCGTTGAAAGGGAAGATCAGCGACTACCATCTATACAGGGAGAACCCATATCATTCTTCTTCAGGTATTTAGTTCAAACCTAATTTAAGTCGTTGACCCCTTCAATTTCGGGTAAGACTCCTTCAGAGATGGTTTATCTGGAATGCATCCACCGATTTCATATTTCCAGGTAGAGAATATCGTGTTAACTTGCATGAACTCACACGTTTCTATTGTGTTTTGGGCATTTGTTAATTAAGTAGTTTCAATTCTCTGTTTATTAAGAACTTCACATCACAGATTAAATGACAAGAGGATACTATTGTTTAACGTGCGATTTTAGTGTATATACCCTTTCATATTAATGTTTGATTGCTGACTACCAAAAATAGGAGTTGACTTGATCAATCTCCTATATATATCATGTACATATAATGCCTAGATTGTGTTCTTTTTTTTAATCATAACCCACCACGAGAGGGAATAAAAAAAATGGATTCATTAATGCTTAGTTTCCCTCTGTTTAGGCTCCTGAAATTAGCCTAACCTTTATCGATTTCCCACTCAAGACTAGTCTTAAACTTTGATTTTGGCAATTTTAATTTGACACCACGTGTTTAGCTTCACCGGAAAATTAGAATTTGTTCAGTTTTGTTTCATTTTGCCACTTTTTGGTCACGTTCATTTTTTATGCAATGTCCTTGATTGCGCATTGTTCTTACCGTGATATATTCTTGGATATAATGCTTGATGTTATTCTTTTGATAACATGTATGAGATGGACCTCTTTGGGTTGTTTAAAACTTTTGGCCCAAATCAAATTTCAATTCGGGGTCAACTCATTGCTAGTCAAACCGGGCTAGTATAGGTGGCCATAGAACACCTGAAATACCCCAAATTATTAAAGCATGGATTAAATATTTAATCATATTAATTAAGGCCTAAACATGCCTTAAAAGTCAACTGAGAACAACAGTGGTCAACATAAAACAAGATGTTGCACCCTTTGACTGTTAAGGGTAAATAAATACCCAAATAAACTTCTTAGGACCTAAAAATTTGTCCTAAGAATATTAACATACTACTAAACATATTATAACCGTTGGAAAACACTCCAATACAAAGAAAAATCATTTACATGCTTCAAGGTCAAAAAGGGCAAAAAGGTGCTCTAGGAAAACCTTAAAAATCAAAGGACCTCTAAATGATATAAAATTGAATTACATGATCAAATATCATGTAAGGAACACAACAAGACTGTTGTCAAAGAAAACAGAGCTCAGAAACACCAGGCAACACAAAATGTGCGCTAAAACTCCTTAAAGCACGTTTTTGTGAGATTGCCTTTTAAATTGATTTTTAATGGGCTTAAAAATTATAATTATCCTTAAATATGATATTTAATCATATTATATCATATTAGGAATTTAATTTCCAAATTTTACAGATTTTTACAAATTTAATATTAAAATAATAATAAAACCCTAAAGTGGGGCCCGCATGAGTCAATATTGACCAAGCATGGTCAATGGTCAATTAATTGACCCATTTGGACCAAGGAAAACCGGCTGGCAATAAGAGAGGAGGCAGCTTGCAATAATTGTTGGACAAATTGATACCTAACTTCAATTCGCAATAGTAACCTTTACTTTTTCCATTATTTCAAATCTTTCCACTCTCTCCTTCCTTCCTTGTCCGATTTCCTCCTGCCCAGCCGAGCTCCCCCCTTCCTTTGAAGCTCTCAAGGTCTGTTCTTGAGCATGGAAGGCAAGCCTAGCTCCTAAGCTCCTAATGTAAGTGTTTTAATGTCATTTTTAGCTTTTTTCTCATCTTCTCACCACCAACACCTAGATTTCGTGGCTCATCAATTCCTATGGATTATTCTCAGTGTTATAAGGTTAGAACAAGAGCTAAACTCGGTTGAGACCAGTAGAGGGACCAAGGTTGTTCAAATCTACATTTTAAGGTAAAAATGTGCTTTAAGCTCATAACTTTTGATTCCCTTCGAGTTTGGCTGTGAAACTTTGGTCTTAGCCTCATCTTCTTCTCCTTTTCATGTGGAATCTGTTGGTTAGCCATTTGGAGCAAGGATGGCCGAGATCCAAAGGAAATACCCTCTTTTAAGGCATTTTTCCAAGGTAAAACCTAACAACAAGGTAGCATTTCGAGATCTAACTATTTCCTATGTCAATATGGTGGATCTAATACCTTGTGGTGTGTTTGGTTCAGGTCGAAACCACTTAGAACTTCCCTTGCATTTTTAAGGTGATTTTTGCCTTAAATCTTACATTAAATTACTCCTTATGGTTAGATCTTTCTTGGAGACTAACTAGGCCTTGTTTGCTGTTTGAAACATGCAAGAGAAGCTTTGGAAATTTTATCTAAGGCTGGCCGAATTCAAACAAGGAATTATTCAAGCTAAATCAAGGTATAAATCACTTAAACATTAACCTTGCTAAGTTAAAATGTTCTAAGATATTTCTATATTAATTGCCGTGAGAGAACATGGTAATAAGGTCATTTTTGACCTTAAAATGTTTAAAGAAATGGCTTAGTAAATTTATCTAAGTGATTAAGTAACATAAATGTCAAATTTAAGACATTATGTGGAAGTTTGGTAATTAAATGGAAAGTGTGTGGTGAGGCCGAGAATTATAAGTGTTTTTGGGACATTTATGTGTAATTTATTTTGCAAGCCAATGTTTGTAATAAGGCCATGTATTTTAGGCCATTTTATTTATGCATTTACAAGCTTTTAATTAAGTTTAAGTAGTATAAATGCATTACCGAAAATAAATGGGGTATTATGTGTAATTAAATTAAATTTGGGGGCTTTAGAATAATAAGGCCGAAAATGAGAGGTAAAATGGAGTTAAAATAAAGTTTATAAGATTTTGTAAAGTTTTGGGGTTAAATGGTGATTTCTAGAAAGTATGGGTACTAAACCGTAATTATAAGGAATTGTTGGTCAAGGAAATATTAAGGTGGTCAACCTTGACCATAGGCTAGGTTTTGACCAAAATAAATAAGTTAGATAACTTATTTAAGGTTTTATAATAAGTTATGTATTTAACGGTAATATTTTTATAACATATGTGGTAAATATGTTATTACCGAAAATTAAGGGTGTACAATGGTATTTTAAACACCCATGGGCTATTAGGAATTTTTAGGAATTTATTTGGTGGATTTTGGAATTAAAATAAACTATATATGAATAATATATAGTTAATATGTCATTATGACACTTTGGAGAAAAATAGATGGTGGAATGGTAAATATCAAAAGTATATGGGTTAATAAGGATATTTATAACCCTTTGGTGGAATTTGGTGATTTTTAGAATTATATAAGAGTATTTGTTGAGATATATGTAATATATAGTTTTAATGATATTATCAAACTATATGTTATAAATTGGGCCTAATGACAATATAAAATGTATATTGAGGTCTGTTCGGAATCTACAAAAAATAACCATAGGTTATGCTCTTTTATAAGTTAAAAATGTTATAGGGAATTTTCACCAAATACCATTGAGTTTTTGCTTAATTCACGATATACCACCGTGATTTTAAAATTACACAAGATGACACCGAGTTTTTACATAATTCACCAGATAACACTCTCATATTTTATTAACTTTTGTGTTAATTTTCTTGAAAAATGACAAAAATACTCATGCTATTAATTTATTACCTGACAATGAATTGTCATATTGACAAATTCCATAAAATATCACCTTAGTTTAGCTAATAACAGGGGTAGCTTAGTCTTTTTTCTAGGGATATTAGCGGAGCAGTTAATGAAATATAGGACATAATGTTATCTGGTGAATTAAGTAAAAACTCGGTGTTATCCTATGTAATTTTAGAAACACAGTGGTATATCATGAATTAAGCATAAACTCAGTGGTATTTGGTGAAATTTCCCAATGTTATATTAAATGGGATATATAACATGGTAAAAGAAAGGGGTGATTTTGTAAATAAAGGAAATTATGGTTTAAGGAAAAGTATAAGGTTTAATATGTGCCTATGAGGCAATACACAATAGTCTTGTATAAAAACTATAGATTATAAGTTAAAGGAAAAAAAATATCATAGCAAATGATATTAGTATTTTGGTATAACATTACATAATGTTATGTGGTCAAAAAGGGAATTTAAATAAATTCAAGGGCTATACCGAAAATATAAAGGTTGGAAAATGAATTTTAGACTAAGGTCTATAATGTTATAAATGTTATAACAATTATTTGGTATTAAGGTGGTTTAATGAAATTAATACAAATAAGGTATTCACATTAAATGGTGTGACAAACTATAAGTGAATGGGATTTATAAACTAAGGTATTTATGGAATAAACCTTAGGAGTTGTAAATGTACAACATAAAATGTTACATAATATTAGGATAACAATCTTAATATAAGTTGTATAATATGATGCAACTAATGGGAATAATCATCTAATAAAAGATGATGAAATGTAACACAAAATATAAGAGTTTATGAAACTCATGAGAATTACCTACGTGGTAAAAATATATACATACACAAGAATAATGTATATAAGGTGGATAAATATATTTTGGTTGAACACCTTATGAGTTAATGGTGGTGGTTATTTAAAAAAAAAAATATAGTTACGAACTATAAGTCATGAGTTTTGGAAGCAAATATTATTTGCTAAAGATAAAGGGATTATACAACATGTCGAATTATGAAGGATGGTGGGAAAATAAAACAATATGAAAGAGAATACAATAAAATAAATGATACAATAAGAAAAAGAATATAATATAATATAATCATGCATGCATACATGCAACTATGGGTTACGCACCTAAACTGGAGGGTGGATAAGATTAAAAAGGAAATAGTGAATTAAACTTAACAGTTGGGATAGTTTTGACGTACGCGTTTTAAGTAACAAAACCGACTGTTTTAGAGAAACCCGTAACAACAACTGTAGAAAACGGAGGTGAACTGTCGGGGTTACTTATTATTCGGATATACCGGATGTAGTTAGTCATGGAGACTGACGTATAGTTTTAATACCGTTTAGATTATACTTCTGACAAGGACGCTTGACAAGCTAGCGGACTACACGGAGCATAGGATCTTGAAGATTCATACTCCACCGTAATACAATCAGGGTGAACGGTATGTAAAGGGGTTTGCCGAGTTGACCTAAGGTTGCTCCTTGGGCTCGGATTTGGTTGATATAACTTGTGTGTTATATGTGTGGATACATGTATGTGATTGTGTGCTACTGCATTAACTATTTATGCACGAGCGTCCTACGGGACTAACACTACGTCGACTATAGATCGACTTATATAAACATACATATGCGTTGTGATGACATGACGGCTACTTGGTATAATACCATGATATTAATATTAAGTATATGGTAACCTAAGTAAAACACTTAGGGACGAGTCACGACATTGTCGGTCTCTAGAGCATGGATCTCTAACATAAATATCACCTAGCTGACTTCTAGGTATGCGTGACCCATTGGGCCGCTGGTTAATAAATATTCTCCATAAGACTAAGAGCAGATCTTAAACATTATGAGAGTGATGGTATGAGATTGAGGTGAGGAATCCCGGTGGTTTACGAACCACTTGGTTGCGCATTTGTGATCACTGAGGGGTTTCCTAATTGGATTCCGCTCCAGGTTATATCCAACGAGCCCAAATAGGTTCGTGGATCAGGTGGCTACGGCCTTTTTATGGACGTCTTACGAGACATAAGTGAGTCAGGGGCCTCCGGACCTCTGGCGAAATGAGCACCTTTGTGTGTACGGGGGACTACTGTCCATGGTGAGGTTATCGGGTTGTCCTAACATGACGCCCTACTGACATTAATTAAACATGGTTGGATGGAGCCTACAAGGCTAAGGTAAATTAACTATGGGAACTGTACGCTACGGCGAATGTACATTGTACATATGGACGGGGCTTGAAAGCCAAACTAAAATAAATTGACAGTGGATGGTGAACACTACGGCGATTGTACATTGTACAAAATATTGTTGTTATTGCTCGATACGTTCGATATACAAATGTTGTTTGAGATATTCTATGAATGTTTGGTTTGGATGGATGACTAATGTTTATGAATATTTGGATGGATGATTAATGTTTATGAATATTGGATGGTTGATTATGTATATTATACATTTATGCTTCAGTTTTGATTATAACTGTAAAAAGGAAAAAGCATGAAACCAATCTAATAATAAGATGGTTAAAATGACAAGTGACCAATAGGGTCCAGGCCCGGCATACTCAGCGTCTATCGCTGATACTACACCATTTCAGGTTGTTGATCATTGTCGGAGCTGAAGAGCAGGAACAGGGTAGTTGGAGATGTTGTATGGTAATGAAGATGGTGTATGGTCTTATGGTAAGGTTATGTATTTTTCAGGATTGGGTAGACGCTCACTTGTCAATGTTTATGGTTATGGACTTAGTTTGATGTATAGGAGTTTCTCGTTATCACTGCGGTTAGCAGTTTGTTTATTTTGGAAGTTGGATGTGGTATGGCTACGTTGCTCGCATGGGCGAGTAATGGCCGGTGACACCCGTGTGAGTTTTGTAATTGTTATTTATTTTTCCGCTGCGAGACGCTTTATTTATTGCTACATGAGGGATTATATCGTGATTATGGAGAGGGGTGTTACAACACCCCTTTAGACTTGCCCATTTATTTCTGGACACATCAAGTCCACTTTAGAAAAGCTTCTAGGTTCAGGGATGTTCCTCACTTAAACGGACCGTAGAGTCTGGTCGGTGGGGAATGCCCATCCTTTATAAAACTTTCCAAACAATCCATAATTGTCATAATAAAACTCACAATCAATGATTCTTTTCAACCAATAAAAATCCAATTCAAAATCCAAAATACAATTCCAAATTCAGCCCAAAAATTCAATTTCAAATTAATCACTCTCATCAAACACACTGTAAAATCGATCTCTCATGCTTACTCATCAAACACCCTTCAAATCAATCTCTCTCATCTAACATTTTTCAAAATTATTCTCTCATACCCTAGCACCAAGCATACTTCAAAATCAATCCTCCCTCTACTCACTCATCGAACACCCGTCAATGCCAATCTTTCTAATGCTCCAACCTCAAACACATTTCAAAAGTAATCCTTCTCACACCCACTCATCAAACATTCTTCATACACAATTCAAAATTCATTCCAATTCATTGTCAATCCCAACTTCAAGTCATCCAGTTGAGGCCCAATTTGAAGCCCAATTTGGCCCAATTTTTGAATCTTAAATTGGACCCTAATCACAAGGCCCCTTCTGGCCCAAATCTCTATCCCATATCTGGTCCAAAAATCAAGCCCAAACCAAGGCCCAATTCGGCCCGTTTTACAAAGTCCAAATCTGGCCCATTTTTTTCCAAACCAAATCCGGCCATTCTTCAAGGCCCAATCTGACTCATTTTCTAAAACCCAATTTAATCCAATTCATTTCAGTTCAAACCTGATTCAATTTAATTCGAACCCGATTCAATTCAATTCAACCCATTTCATTTCAATTCTAACCCGATTCATTTCAATTCAAGCCCAATTCAATTCAATTCTTAATTCAATTAGATTCAATCTCAATTTCAATCCAATTCAATTCAAAATTCTTTTCATTCCCAATTCAATTCAACTTCATTTCAATCTCAAATAATTCCAAACATCATAAATCTCAAACTTCTTGAAACTCCAAACTCCTTAGAATTCAAGCATCTCGAATCTTCAAACGTCTCAGCAGCTCAACAGACTTGAAAGTCTCAACAGCTCAACAGACTCGAAAGTCTCAACAGCTCAACAGACTCGAACGTCTCAACAGCTCAACAGATTTGAACGTCTCAGCAGCTCAACAGACTCAAACGTCTCAGCAGCTCAACAGACTTGACAGTCCCAACAGCTCAACAGACTCGAACGTCTCAGCAACTCAACAGATTCGAACATCTTAGCAGCTCAACAGACTCGAACGTCTCAACAGCTCAACAGACTCAAATGTTTCAACAACTCAACAAACTCGAATATCTCAATAGACTCAGCAAACTCAAACACCTCAAAAACCCTCAGCTTCTCAAACCCGAATACCTTCAAACTTCATAACCCTCTCAAGCCTTGATTGTCCTACAGACCCGAGCGTCTCACAAACTTCATCATTTCAAGAATCCAATTGTCTCACAAAATTGAGCTTCTCACATACTTTTTGCACCTCAAACTTTAAAACAAACCCGACAATTTGTCAAACCTCACAAAATGACCACAAACCTCTTTAGCCCTTCAAAGACCCACAAGGTCAAAACCCTAATTCCTTCAAAACCCTAAAACTTCCAAAACCCAAAGGCTGAACTACGTAAGGTCTGATCTCAACGGGGAGTTGAGTACGTAGGCAACCCACACAGGGTGCGACCCCACACCAATCAAAATACCCTTTTTGTCATCATCCATCTCACCTTCAAACAACCTCGTTCACTTTCAACCCTCGATTACCTCAAAAAACTCAACCATCCTAAAGACCGTGAACTACGTAAGGTCTGATCTCAACAGGGAGTTGAGTACGTAGGCAGCCCATCTAGGGTGCAACCTCATTCCAAACAAAAAACCTTTTTTCCCTCTAAGGTGGCTCTCATATCTCTCAAAACGCTCAAACCTTCTTTGGCCCCCACAAACTTCAAACCATCAGACTCTAAGTCTTGTCTATGCATTCAACGTCAGCCTTTTCCCAAATATTCATTCTATACTCATCCGAATTCAGCAATTCCTCTCCTTGGCGCTAGCTTGGTAGAAAAGCTCGCCTCATCCACTCTCTTCTTCTCTCTTCCCGCCCTAATCCTATCCTTGGCTCTTAAATGAATCTCTCTACAAAGGTTTTGAAAGAAGACAATCCCGACAATTGGAGACCGAGGTTTCCTCGGGCGCCAATCCGAAGTCGTGGTCGTTGCCACTTCCAAGGGGTGTAACCCAGTGCGAACCCATATAGAATCTCTGAAATGACCAGATAAGTCCTATCCATAGGCAACAATCTCAGAGTCAATTAATGGTTCTTAGAACCCGATCTTCCTTCCTAGTTATCATAGGTCAAACTAGGTGGCGACTCTAGTCAATTCCGCCCTTAGGGCATAAGTCCGTGTGGCGCCCATCGAGAGCGGGTGTAGTGCACACTTGCACTCTCCCTTATGCTTTCTGGGAAAGACGGACGATTTAGTAGGTATTTGAGGGATGCCAGATAACGGGTTTTCACCCTCCACAGAATGGCATATTTCTAGGATCTGAGCTTTTCAGTCATAGCATATTTAGATAGATCCCCCCTCATACCAAAAAATCACCCTCCACAGGGACGTTTACATCCGAGTACCGATCTCTTATGTGATCCTAGAGTCGGTTAGCTACGGTTTAACACATATCCGAGGTTAAACGGTATCGGAACAAATACGCCACATAATTGAATTATTGTAAACTCATTTCATGCTTTATCTTGCAAGGTGGAAAACATACAGAAAAATAGGTTGGCATACAAGCCGGTGTAACCCGGTAGAACATAGGTTGCAAGAAAACCATACCTGTCACCTAGGAACTACTTTAGCACGTCATCCCACGCTCCTTAGTTAATTCTCGTACAAGTGTTTTCATTTCAAATGTTTATTAACACCATGATCATACAGTAGGTAAGCTGCTATTACTCCTGTACTCACTCTGTTGTCCCGTTATCCTTAACTTACTTATGTGATCTTAAGTTCACAACTTACACATTCACTCTCACACTTGTTTTTACTTCTAATGGCCTTTACAAGTCACCAAACAAGGCCTAATCATCATCTAAAACCATCCCCAATCAATTCCCCATCATTTCAACACTTAAAAACACATTCTGGAGTATTTTTATACTGGTCCGGATTTGTGCCTGGGGTTACAAACCCGGACCAATCCCGGAATTTACATTCTGCCAAGAATTTGCATTGGTCTGGGTATGTGTACCGGGATACAAACCCGGACCACATGCTGGGATGCCTTTCTGCCGTGTTTTTGAGGTGGTCCGGGTTTGTGTACCGGTTTACAAACCCGGACCAACCCTAGAACTGTCAAATTTTACAGGTTTTGACCTCTTTTCAACCCGTAATTCATGCCTAATCATTCCTTAATCTTTCCACATGTTTTAAACACCTTAATAACACTTAAAGCCTCCTCAAATCATTGATCAAACTCTTGCTCCAATTCTACAATTTCAATTCCACATTTTTCATTCTCTGCACACTTTGCACATCAGTGCACTCTCAAACCATTCCCATGACATCTTTAACCTTCTCCTTACCATTTTACCATACCACATTCATTCCTAGTCTTTTTCACTTCTAGTACCCAAGTCCACTCCCCATTTACAAGGTCATGCACACTAACTCATTTTTAGCTCTTCCAAGGCACTAAACATCAATTTGCTACAGATTTTTTGCACCACTCAATATCCTTCTTTAACCAACACCTCAAGGTGTTCAATTAACTCAAACAAATTCCTTTCCACTCCTAGATAGCCTTAGGCCCTCCAAGCTCATAACAACACCTAATTCACTTAGTTTTTCTACCGAAATTTTGCCATAACTTCGTTACTAAACTAACACATCCAAATTTCATCATCTTCATGACCTAAACCAAAATAGTCACAATTCCTACTAACCAAACCCTTAGTGGGTTCTTGCAGACGTTATAAAGTGAGTGGTTAGAACAGGTGTAATTAACATAAAAGAAAGAAAGAAATTAAAACCCAAAATAACGTCGGGCTGCAAATAAATCCCGGTCGCAGTAGTATAGTGAAAATGTAAGCAACCGGATGTCGAACCGTGGGACTATATATATATTATAGTACCTAAGCGTGTCACAAGAGGGGGGTGGATTAATTGACTTGCAAAATAAATAAAAAGAAAGAATAAAATAAACTAAGTTGACAGATAAATAAAATGGAACTCTGGGTCAGGTTAATATAATCTGCATAATTAAGCTATCTCTACTGGTTTAATAATTTGGCAAGGTTCCTGTAATTATCTTAAGGACTAAGTCATAGCCTCATAAGAACTCGTTCACCTGTAATGCAAGGTTCTAATCAAGGTTCAAGCAAAAGCCTGCGAACGGCAGAGGAGTATTGAGGAATTACATTTGCAACTGAATACTAACTTATTAAATCATAACAAGTTTCCTCCAGTTTTACGTCTTAATTAACCTGTCTATTTTTCACCTGGTCTGATCAAAATAGACTTAGTAAAGCAGTTTAATAAATTCGCGAGATCTATTAAAAAGGTGCGTGATAACTTTTAAGCGTAACAAACTGTATATAAATAAACCAGTAGAAATATTGCATAATTAGTACAGATACATAATAACTATTCCCAGAGTAAATGTAAACTAGCCTAACATATTAAATAGATAGATAGAGACGAGAGTAATAGAAATCATCATCCGTAATCACTCCGTCTCACTCTGCTATTTTGTGTACGTAGGCTAGAGGTGAATTTGTGGAATGTAAAATAAATAAAATGGAGAATACGGGAGAAGAGAAATGAGATGAATGTGTGAAGTGGTGAAGTTGGGTCGTGGATGGATTGGTGGTGGATGTGTGTTTGGAAGCAGAAGTTACGTGCGTTTATATAGGAGAAAGGAAGAAGCAGTAGATAAGGGATAACAGACGCGTGAGGATTTGATTGAGGCGGCGAAGAAGATAAGGGAGGTGCTAGTTGATTGCTCATTGATTGCTCCTCATTAATTGAGGGGACAAGGCTTGAATACAGGCGTGAATTAAGGTAGGCGCAGACAGTGGACGAGTTGCAGAAGTCGGCGAAGGTAAGTTGCAGACGGCGCGCGAAGAAGAAAACTGTTCGCGTCTCAGATCTGGAATTTTACACGCGTCCGCGCGGTGTCCTCCTGCTTGTCCGCCTGTGATAGAGGCGGTTGTGTTGTGCGCGCTTGTGTCTTGTCCGCCTGCGGTACCGCCTCAAAACAAGGCGGTTGCCTTCTGTCACTTGCGCGCGAGTCTTTACTCACGTCCGCCTCCAAAACCACCTTGCTGTCCGCCTCGTTTGTAGGCGGTTGCATTGTGTTGACCTATTTTCCTTCCAACTTTGACTGGCTCTAGTTTCTTCGTTTGGACTCCGTTTTCTGAGCCGTTTGCGTCTATGCGTTCGTCTCTTTGTCTACTTTACTCCCAGCTTGGTTTTCCTCATGTTAAACCAATAATTTTGTGAGATAAACAATAAAACATAAACTAGAGGGAAACTAACCGAAGTGGAGAAATGAGCAAGAAAAGTGCTAATATTATATATGAAATACACCTATAAATCATGCTCATTTGGACACTTATCAGTTCTAACAGCACACAAGGTTCAACACATTTACATAAACCTTCACAAAACACTTCAACTTACATAACTTGGCACTTAGGCCCTTAATTCAAAACACCACTCACCATAGCACCAAACACTAAACATCATCACAAAATTTCCTCTTACATTCACTAAACACATTTTCAACACAATTTGTGATTCATTCATTTAAATTACCCAACCCAGGATTTTTAAAACATTAAGATGGTTCTTAAGGTATATTTCTTACCTTAAGCCCATAGGTTTCTCTTTTACTCCTCCTTCTCCTCTTTTCTTGATTTTTGGTCATGAACATTACCATTGGCACCACACTAAACCAATAATCATCAATATCCAATAAGCATCAAGAGGGTACTTACTTCTAGGATTAACCCTAGAACACAAGGAAAGGTTTAAATCACAAGATGAGGAAATTACCTCTCATTTTAAACTGAAATGTCTTGGCAATTGAACAAGGGAAGCTCCAGCACTTCTTGAGTGTTTAAGGCCGGCTGGAAGGGGGAAAGAATGGAGTTCACAAGGCTGGAAAATCGGACATGAGGGAAATGAAGAAAAATGAGTTTTTTCTTTGAATCTTTTACCTTAGATGAAAGAGGGGAGACAATCTAGCTCCTTGAAATGGCATTTTCCCTTCAAATGAGCAACACCCATGGAAGTCAACTTCATGGTTTTGAGATTTTGAAAAGAGGGAAATGATCTCCAAGATGAGGGGAGTAATAATATGTGGTTAGTTTTTTATTTGGAGCATAGATGACACTTGGGCAAGCAAGAGAAGGCAAGGAAAGAGAGTAGCCATGGGAGGCTGCAAAAATAGCCAGAGAAGGGAGAAAGAAGGGGGAGAATCGGCTGGAAGGAGAAAGGTAGGAGAGAGAAGAGAGAAATGTGAGGAAAGGGGGGGAAGTAACTTTTTACTTTTGTGAATAAAGTAGCATATATATGTATAAGAGAGGGGGGAAAACGTGTGACTCATGGAGGGAGGGAGTTCAGATTTTTATTTTACAAAGGTGGAGAGTATTTTACTCTTATTACAATTTCCACCCCACAAGTTACCGTTTTTACACTATTCACTAATCCGGGCCCGTTTTCTGGATTTTTCTCGTTTCTTTAATTTTAATGGTTCTTAAGCTCCCATTAATGTTTAGTAATAGTTATATGATCAACCATAAATTTTACGGGGTCAATTGACTATTTAAAGTCACGTTTTCGGGTTTTCTCGAAAAACACGCTTTAAGACTCCATTAGCGTTTTAACGCATTATTTGAATCTGTTTTCTTCCGAAAATTTTCCCACATGTTCTTAGTATGTAAATAAGTCTTAGGAATCCACTTAGGACCCCTTTTTTAGGTTATATACCTCCTAAGATAATTTAATACACGTTTTTACATTTTGTGACTTTTACGCGTTTTCCTTTTTCTTTTGGTTTTACTTTCTTCACCACTGTTCTTAGGGACTTATTTAGCCTTAGAATATCATAATTACATAAGGGAAATTTCACCAAATACCACTAAGTTTTTGCTTAATTCATGATATACCACGGTGTTTCAAAAATTACATAGGATAATTCCCGAGTTTTTATTTATTTCCCCAGATAACACTCTGTCACATATTTTTTTAACTTCTTCTTTAATATCCCTAGAAAAAAAGACTAAACTACCCTATTATTAGTTAAACTAAGGTGGTATCGTATGGAATTTATCAAAATGACAATTTATTGTGAGGCAATTAATTAATAACAGGAGTATTTTTGTCATTTTCTAGGGAAAATAAAAAAAAATTAATAGAATATGAGACAGAGTGTTATTTGGCGAAATAAGTAAAAACTCAATGTTATCCTGTGTAATTTTAAAAACACAATGGTATATCGTGAATTAAGCAAAAACTCAATGGTATTTGGTGAAATTTCCCATTACATAATTAATTAACACATAAAGGTTTGGGGTATTTCAGAAGTGGAAGAAAAAATAACATGAATTGAATAAGGAAGGAGGGAGGAAAATAAAGTAAGAGAGTTAAGTGGTCCCTTCCTTTCAAATAAATCATTGATGAGAAAATAATATTTTTAACTGTCCTTCCTCAAGGCTAACATAGTCTTAATTTGAGAGATGTCATAAGCACATACTAATATAAGATCAAAAATTAATATGAACTCCCTTTGCAAATTAGAAAGAGAATAAAGGAAACAATAAAAAATATGCGGCATAACACCCAAAATTATGAGTTAACCCCTAATACTTTCCAGGATTTTCAAAAACTTACAAAAACTTGGAATTTACATTCCTTAATCAAGTATGGTCTAACTTTCGGCCTATTTACCATCTAGAACACCAGATACCATTTTATTCACCGTCTACAACTTATCCATCAATCTCATAATTCCTTGAACACTCAATATACTCTTAATTACTTTTAAGCCCAACTTTGGCACTAAACTAACTCCAAACAATACCTAATCTCGTAGGTATTTTTACGCCACCCTTTTTAGGTTGTTTTTCTCATCCAAACAACCTCTTAATACCAAATTTTTACACCCAATAAAATACCAAAACTATCCTTAACTTTTAAAGCATTACAACCTTAAAATGCTCATAAACTTGGCCTAAACACTTGGCCTTATTACAAACCATAAACTTAACTTTAAATAGGTGTTCTATCTGCCCAAGGTTGTTATTTACATAAAATTACTTAAACTCGTGTAATATGGACTTTTAAGTCCTTAACTCCTTGGAAAACATTATCAAATGTTATAATATAGTGTTATGACCTATCCTAGGTCATTTTAACTAATTCTTTGAAGCATTCTTGGCAATGTTCAATTAACCTCCTTAAAACACTAAAAACTTACTAAAGGTGCCCTTTGGGGTCTTAAGTCACCTATGACATAACCTAAGGTGTTAGCATAGATTTAATTCATTATTAGGTCATTCTTAACCATTTTTCAAACTTTACCCATGGCCATAATTAATACATAACAGCAAAACACTTTAAAACACCAAAATGTGTATTCAAGTTAAGTATTAACCATAAGGTCTCCAATGGAGGTTTAGGCACTCTGAATCTCGACCCTATAGTAAAATGAAGAGAAAATAAGATCCTTGTATAGATCTAAGGGTTATAATAAGGGTTTAAGCTCTATAAACCAAATATAAACTTACCCTTTGCTTAGTGTCGTTTCTTGATTTCTCGCCATGTTCCCCTTTGATTTCCGCTAACACACACACACTAGATAGGTTAGACCCCATTATCAGCCATTTTTATAAGAGTAAGAAGAAGCAAATTTATGGTTTTAAGACACCCAAAGATGGCCATAGGAATAAATAGAAGCTTAAAGCACATTATGTGCACTAAAGAGTAAGATTTACCTTGGAAGCTTTCAAGGTGAGAGTTTTCCTCCAATTTTACGCCAACAATACATGAGTATGTAGAAGGTCAGATGTTGTTGTAGATCTAAAACTTAGAAGGTAGTTTAAGCATGGAAAGCTCTAGTTTCATGACTTACTTTTAGTTATAAGTATACCTTGCTTTAAGCTTGTTTTTCCTTGTTATTTTCATCCAAGCCAAGGGTTTGGAAGCTCCAGATTTTTGAGGAAAAATAATGAAGAAAGTGAGTCAAATGAGTCTCATTTTTGGATCTTAAAAGTAAGGGAAAAGACTTAAGGTTTTAAAGCACATTTTTTTACCTTTGTTTGCTTGAACTTTGACTAGCTTTTCTCCATGGTTTCACTTCATATTTTTCCCCAAAAGCTACATATTTTCGTTCATAAAATGTTAGGGATAAGTGGTGATGTTCTTTGTTGAAGAAGAAGGAGATTTAAGAGGAAAAAGTGCAAGGAAGTGATCATCATTGATGACCTTCCATGGAGCTTGAAGAGAGCATGAAGGAGGAAGAAGATGAGCAGCTTTCAGCCAAAGGGGGCAGGGAGGATTCGTAGCAGCCAGCATGGGGAGGAATGAGAGAATATGGAGTGTGTAAGAGAGTGTAAGGGAGGTGTGAGTTAGGGTTCCCAAGGAGGGATGACTTTTGTGCTTTAGGAAACTTCCTCTCTTACTAGTAAAGTGTTTTTTGTTTTTGATTTCCCTCGAAGGGTTGACAACCATGTTAAGATATTTTGGTGTGTTTTTTTATAAATTTTGGAACTTATAATATTAAGGTGTTACATGTTGTGCATTTGGACCTGTTTTCATGTGCTAGGTTGTAACTATTGTAGTTACCTTGTTCTAAGGTATAATCTTGTGTGTTAAGATGTATTCATTTATATTTGAGTGATTAGTATACTTTACTATTCATTATGATTAGTTAAGTATATTCTTTAGTCACTAATGACATTTGTGCTCTTATTTCATGTAATGATATATTACATGTTACATCAACTTTTCTAGTTGATTTCTCCTTATAATTACTCCCACTTGAGTCCAATATTGTATGTAAGGTTTTGTGACCTTGTTGAACTATATGTATTTGATTATATAAATGCATTTGTAGGTTATATAACTCCTTAATTAATTTAGGGCTCATTCGCTTCTATAATTAATTAATTAACCCTTAATTATATTCATAAACTTTAGGGGCATTTCAACCCTTGTACTTAACTACAAGAGAATATCATTCAAAATATAGTAATGTCATGTTCACTCTTTACAGTTCTATAGATAATGTAAAAATAATACATTCTAAGTGTGAATTATTTTATTCCATGGTTTAATTATATGAATATGTAACTTGAAGTTGTTAATTAGGTTTACAAAACATTTTTTATCCAAAATAATCTCATTTTAATGGCATAAGATGTTGATATAACAAGTGGAGACATATGCTTGTACCCAATTCAATTTAACTTGTGACGCAATACTATTTAACATAAGTTTGACTCAACACCAAACATGCATATATTAAAAATCAAACTTAACTTCACAGAATAAACTAACCAAACGTAATTCATGACCACTACAACATGACCCAAACCGCAAGGCTTATTCCTTACTTAATTTTTTAGCAGTATTTTTCCTTGGGAACCGCGTGGCGTCCTGCAAGTCACATGGACGACGCCTGAGTGACCCTACCCACCCATGTGCAAACGCAGTCGAGCCGCATAACACGACAAGCCCCGCCCCGCCCCGCCATCACAATGAGATCAAGAAAAAAAAAAGAAAGTCCACATACTAACAAATAGATAATCAACACGTGTTTCGTGCTCATTCAACTTCTTCCTCTGCACGTACTACTAAAATATTAGTAATATTTTGAAACGAGTATAAGTATAATTTGGTAGATGATGGCGGGTAAAGTCGTTACTCTGCTGAGGTAAAACTGGGAGACAGCCCTCCTGTTTATTAGATCAATGTAGCTTTTTTTTTTTTTAATAAAAAATCTCGCCTAGGTGGGCTAGGATGTATAGCAGTAACTGAAAAGCCCGCAATACGATGTCTCGATCCCTCTTTCTTAAACTTTTGGGTGGCGTTCGATTGGAGCGAATCGTGGATTTCTGGCGAATCGCCCACCTTCTCCAGCCGAATAAGTTCGACGATATGGCCTACATTAATGTGCACTGTACTCGTTTTTGGGCCTTAACCCAAACGCAGGGAAACCCTGCGTTCACGTTTTTCCGCTACAATGCCCCCCTAACTTATCACTGTGTAATGTCCAATATACCCCCGCGTTTGAATTTGGAAAGGGCAAAACCCAATCCGTACACCATCGTGCAAAGATACGCATTAACTCCACCCTCAACCCCCATTTCTCTCTAATTACTCCGTTTGGTGGAGAAGCCGCGGTAATTGAGGGCAGATTTCAGTCCCATCGTCGCCATTACTGATCTTCAACAAACAAATCCCGTTGGTACCTCATAGCTCTTTATATACTAGTGTTTGTTGTCACTCGAATGTGCGCAAAACGGTACGTAATTTCTGCCTTGTGTTTTCTTCCAATTGTTACTGCTCGTGTACTCTGATCTGAGTTCTTTCTGTTGTTATTGAATATCCAGGTCATCCGCAGATGGAGTAGTGAAAGCTATCTCATTACGTACGAACCCGTCCTCTTACTTAACAGAACAACAAAATTCACTGGGCTATTGTCATTTTTTTGTGTGGTGTCGTTGCAGACCGACGTAGATTACCGGCTTGTTAACAGGTAACATATCTGTATTTCCATGTACTGGTGTTCTCGCTTCTATTTGTATATGCTCTTCAGTTGTGTGTTCGAAGTAGTAGCTACTATCGTGTAGCAATCTTTCGCAACGATAGTTTTGGCATTATTGTGTGCTCTGCATGAATGACATGTTGGGTTAATTACCTATTTGTCGCCCCAGACGTACTTTTTTTTTTGGGTTTTTGATGAGTATTAGTTCTTACAATGAATTAGAGTTTCTGCTAAACGTTAACTGTGTGATACCACTTAGCAATGGCTAAAGGAAATGATAGAGACAAGGGTAAAGGGAAGTTGACAGAAGGGAGTGGTGAGAAGAGTAGGAGGCCAAAGCATGAGTGGAGTGTTGAGGATGTCGAACTCCTGATTCAGTTGCTGGTGGAGGAAGCACAGATTCAATTAGGTCGGGGAGGTTCTTTGATTGGGTTTCAGCATAGGTGGGTAAGTGTTACTGAGAAGTTTAATGAGCGTAGAAAGGGGACAGATTATGTGGACAGACACCAGTGCAAAAACAAAGGGGATACCCTAAAAGGTGGTTGGAGGAAGTGGAAGGAGTTGACAAACAGACAGACTGGGTTAGGCTGGAATGAAGAAGGAAACTGCTGTACTTATCCAGAAGAGTGGGTAGCAAGGAAAGCGCTGGTAATGTGCATATTTTTTTGTTATGTTGAGACAGTACCTTTATGTAGTAACCCACATGTTAGCTTACTAAACTTTTATCTTGATATAAGACTTTGTTTGTTCTGTAGGAAAACAGAGGGATACACAAATTAGTTAACTCCAAATGGCCAGCACATCTTGTTGATCAGATGGAGCTGATATGGGGTCAATCATATGCTAACGGTGAGTTGAGACTTACCCCTGGAGGTAGCACCCCTAAGGTACAAGATCTAAATGACACAAATGAGGAAGGAGATGCAACTGGGAACTCAGGGATGCAAGCAAGTGCGGACAACAATCCACAATTTACTCCATCTGGTTCATTTGGGTGCGGTGCTGCATCAATGGATATGTCGACTGGGTTACCTTATGTGACAAGCTATGGTGCTGCTGGTTCGTGCAACAAAAGGGTGCAAGCACCATACCTTGATCTGGAGAAGGACCCTACTTCCCCTATATTTGATTTAGAAACTGCTGCTTCCATTGGTGCAAGTTTGACAGCATCTGCTTTCCAAGGTTCCCAGTTTGCTGGGATTGTAGCTGGGAGTTCAGCCCCGTGTGAGCCTTATCTTTGTCCCTCTGTTGATATGAGCAGTCAAGGTAATCAGTTTGATTTACATCATAATGAAGGGATGTCAAACCCATTTATGTCTAACAGTGGATCTGCTTATAAACCTCAACATTGGGATGAACTTATGGAAACCACCGCTGATGGAGTTGTGCATGGTATGAAGAAAAAAGGTCTGCAGGCTAAAAAGGAGCCAGTTGTGGGGAAAAAAAAAGGCAAGGGCAGTAAGGGGAAGTCTGTTGTTAGTGCTGAGCATCTGAATGAAATGAAGGATGGTTTAGATCATACCATAGATGGCTGTAAAGATGTAATACTAGCTCTGCAGGCTGAGGCTGAAAAAGCAGATGGTATAATCTCAGTACAGGAGGCTGCTAATATTGTGAGGAGTGTAGAAGGTATTAACAGGAGGGAGTTAACCTATGCGATTATGGTGCTGAGGGATAGAGGTCATAGAGAGGTGTTAATGACTTTAGTTGACATAGATGAAATTCGTGACTGGGTAAACCATCTTTATTATGACAAATATGGTGATGGGAAGTAGGGCACACAATTTCTGACGTGGTGTAGGTTTTTGGCTGATGCTTGGTTTATGGCACATTATTTTGTCTGCTGCAACTGTGGTACCTCAAAGTTATCCACTAGGATATTTTGGGCTTTTGATGGGAAATAGGTTGACTGTCCGTTTAACTTATGTGTGAAGTCAGTATTTTGAATGTTTTTCTAGTTAGTGTTAGTTTAGAGTAACTAGTACAAGGGTTCTCTACGGTTGGTATGTAAAAGTGAATGCAGTAGTGCCAGGCCAGAAATGGGATGTGGATATTATATGAAGTAGCGTAAGGTATATTTGCAAGTACATGTTATTTGTCGAAGTTACATTACTTAACCTTTGGTTTTTCTTTATTTTGCTAGTTCTGGTAGGATGATCACACATAGTACCCAAGTGAATCTCATTCGAATACTTAACCAAAAGTTTAAGGAGAACATTAAGGATTACTTAAAGTTTGTGATTCTGCAACAATTTGAGAACTACAAACGACATTTTCTACTGAGGCTAGCACAGATAAGAGTACAACATGCAGAGGAGTATCAGATGAGTGACAGTTCAAAAAAAAGAAAGAGACATAGTTGCCATATTTGTGAGCGTCATGGGGAAATCGACAAAGTTTATCTGGCATTTGTTGAGAAAACAATGGCATACAACCTGTCTCTTGCAAATCATGTTGAGGATTTGATAGTCGGGAGCAAGAGACCAAATTACGCATTGATGAACCAGAGAGAAGGGAAGTTGACAGAGACACAAGCAGTGTTGAAACTAAAGGCCATTTGTGGATTGTCTGACCATGAGTTCAGGTTTGGCGCATGTATGGCACAAGACTATGGGTTCCGTGACCTTTTCGAAGTGCTATCGGATGAAGAAATAGTTGATGTCATTAGGATGCAGATGGAACTGGAAAGTACAAGTTAGTTAGTTGATTACGGTAGAATAACAATGAGTTGTACTACATGTTAGTACATATACCTTCAATTATATGGACACCCATGAGTAACACAATCTCATGTCGTTGTGCCTTACAATGTGATAATCTGTAACAAACTTGTACCATACTTGTAGCCATGCTCACAGAGTACTTGACCTACTTTTAATGTATAAAGTTGGGCAATCTGGGCCATAAGACAGTCAATTCATGTTTCCTGGTCAAATTCAATTTCATTTCTGCATCGTTTGTGAATCAAAGCAGTTTGTGTGCTGATGTGTTTCATGCTGCTGTGTTGTCCTTGAAATCAGATGGAGCCACTACATGGTGCGCAATTTCAGGGAGTGCTCACAATAATTGCAAATGATCCAGATAAACTTAGACAATTTTGTACAGCAATCAGCATGAGTCTTGTACGCGTCGAGGAACAATATACTCGATATTTTGAGCTACTGTCACAGCAGTTACGCATATGTCCTGCGGTGCCAATGCATACATCTTCATTGAGGGGCAATTCGTGGGTGAATGAGCTGTTAGACGGCCATCCTGTACGATGCTTCAACGCTTTGCGAATGAACAGAGATACATTCTTGGCTCTTTGCCATGTGCTTGAGTACAAGTACTACGTAAACAACACGGCACGCATAGGCGTGAAGGAGAGGGTCGCTTGGTTTTTGAGGACCCTAAGCCACAGATGTGCAAACAGGGACACGATGGAGAGATTTCAGCATTCAGGATCGTCAGTGTCCATACATTTTGCTGATGTGCTTGACGCTTGTGGTAGGCTAGGCAGGGACATTGTGAAGCCTAGGGACCCTAAATTCCGGTCGACCCCAACACAAATACTCAACAACAATAAGTACTACCCGATTTTTAAGGTGATTTTTGCATTCACCAATTTGCTATGCATGTTCTATACTGCATCCTTGAACATGTCGATTCGTGACGCAGGACTGCGTTGGTGCGTTGGATGGGTGCCACGTAGAGCTAACAGTCCCAAAAAGGGATAGAGTTCGTTTCATTAACAGAAAGGGCGCTACAACTACAAACGTATTGGCTGCATGTGATTTTGATATGCTATTTGTGTTTGTTTGTGCTGGTTGGGAAGGGTCAGCCCATGACACAAGGGTGTATCTGAATGCAATAAACGATGTTGATCAGAAGTTCCCAAAGCCTCCACCAGGTGCGTTGCATAAGTGCCAATGTAATATTGTCCACTGGAAATAACAATATTAACAATCATTAATATGATTTGCTGTTCCGTTATTCAGGTAAATATTTTCTCGGAGATAAAGGGTACCCAGATCGAGAAGGGCTTATGACACCCCACACAAGAGTCAGGTACATCATTCAGAATTCAGAGCTGAGAATCCTAGATGTGCTAAGGAGGCGTTCAATAGTATCCACTCGTCACTCCGTTCTGCGATAGAACGGTCCTTTGGTGTCCTAAAGGCTAGATGGCAAATTCTTCGAAAGGTTCCGAGCTATCCATTGCTGAAACAAATGAAGATTGTAAATGCATGCTTTGCACTACACAACTATGTCAGACTAAGCAATTTCGGTGATCCTTGCTTTGCTATGGCCGAATCCTCACCATACTTCATCCCTGAAGAGGAAGATGACATATCAACAGATCCAAGCTCCTTGCGACCTACTAATGTTTCTGGTAGACAATCTTTTCAAAATGGTGGGCTTGAAATGGTGGCGCTAAAGAATAGGCTAACACGAGAGATGAGTGGTTTGTAGAAATTTACGTACCGCACTGCCTCTATGAAAGTCATTATGTTAGTTGCAGTCTGTCATTTGGCATACTGAATGTTGCAGTGGTGTGTGTCTTGGATCAATGTTTATGGTTGTTAAACTTGTTGTACTGTTTTATTGCAATGCTGTAAGCATGGCTGGAGGTAAGTAATCGCCAAAGTGTAACTTAACAGTGTTGTAATGTTGGATTGGCTCAATTGGTACACTTACAATTAGTTACTGCAGCTTGTGATGGTTTTGGGTAGTTGCAGTGTAGTCTTTACTTTTGTACAGCCACCCACTGTTGTATGAAATGGTGGTATATTTTCATGTGTGTGCCCTTTATTTCAATTTATTTTTTATTGGCTACAACGTAGCTGCCATTTACTCAAGAGAAATCCCATCTCACAACATTGCGAGATCAGTAATCAATTCAAATGTATGCAAAAACGTAACTCCAGTTGAAATAAAACCACTCCCGCCCGACAGTTTTAAACCACATGTTGTGCATTGCAATTGGTAAGACAATGTTACCGTTGTCGGTTAACATTTTTTTTTTTGAAAACCGAGAGTATATTAAGAAACAATGTGCGAAGGAAGACACCACTGAGTATGCAAATACCGAAGAAGAGTCCAAGTTTTCCACTTCTGAGCAGAATCAGACCATCCATACAAACCACTAAAACGCCATTGATATCCCCCATGTTCAGTGACGACAATATCTACATGATGACTTGAGAAACTAAGGACTGTTACATTAAGATGAGCTTTCCTAAACAAAACCACCCCACCGCTCCTACCGATACTATCCCCACCAGCCCAGGAGTAGTTACAAAAACATCTAGATTTATAGCAAAAGATCGCAACTCAAAAGTTCATTGCTTGGTTTCAGATAGGAACACAAAAGAAGGCACTTGCCGATGCACCACGTCCCGAATCCAGCGAACTGTAGCAAGAGTACCTAATCACATACAGTTCGCTATCAGCACCGACATTATCCTTGGCGATACTGGGATTCACCCAGCATCGCCATATCAACACCTTGGTCCTCACCGCGACCCTTCTTTGAACTCTCCTCCACAGCCTGAATGTCCCTTAGCTCCGACTCTGATGAACAACATTGAACGACAGTGAACTTGCGCTTACGATCATTTGAATTGGTTGGCGACAGTGTCATCTCACTCTCTTCAGCGTCGGGTACTTGATTAATGTCAACTTGGGGCCGAACAAGCGCGTCATCCTCCATAGCATCCTCCACAGTAGCCGTAACTTCAGCAGAAGGTTGGAATGGTTGAGATGGTGGCCGACTGACTGATGGACCCACCCCATGAGCTTCATATCGAGGTCGTGGCACACCCACAGTCCCCACCTTTAGCCATAATCCGTAGTTCAGTTCATCCTTCGTTGCGTCAGTGCGATAAGGACAATTACGCAAGAGATGAGTAAAGTGACCACAAAGAAAGCACAGATTTGGTAAACGCTCATATTGTAGAGGCAAGATCGTGTTTTGTGTGCCGTCGGAAATGGTGATGAAGCGCATCAGAGGCTTTGTGATGTCAATACGTACCTTGAGGCGCATATAGGAACCGACACGACGACTATCGAACTCCATATATTCCATGAAATAACCGATCTTCACAGCCAGCCTACGCGCAAACAACCTACTCATAAACTTCAGTGGTACATCATGCACATGAACCCAGAAAGGGACCCAACGAAAGTCATGGTCCTTTGGTGGAACAGACTGATCAACCTCAGAGAGCACAAGCAGACTTCCCTCATGGGTCCAAGGGCCCCGTGTAAGTACTGACTGAACAAAAGCTTCATCAGGAAGATGAAAGAGAAGAAGTCCGCCTCCAAGATTGCGAACACGTAAAGTATACTCGCATTTCCAGGCCTTTGCAAGAGTAGTCTGGATCTGTTTGATGTCGATAGAACGAGGCATGAGAAGTTTGCCCAACATATAGCAACTGGTGAGAGCATCGTTGGTTGCGTCGAATAAGTCTTCCACCTGAAGCATGTCCTCCTCCTCCGCTGTGAGGGACAGAAGAGAGCAGTGCTCCGCCAGAGTTTCAGCAGTTGGTGTGGGTGTTGCCATTGTGTGAGGGTAGTAGAAAGTCAGCAGGTGAAAAGATCGGAGATGTCGATAGTATAGCCAAGAAAGAAGCTCGGTATAGAGAAGCGTAAATATGGAAAAGGAGACTGGTGAAGATGGAAGGTTTAAGAAGTAAATGATGGTAATTAAACTGGTCAGTGAGCGGTGGTAATCGATTACATGCATTAATAGGTGTAGGTGAAATGATTGATTGCATTGGATAATAAATCGGCACTTGGTATTACGGGAATAGTGAAACGTGTGTGGGAAGGCCAACGATCTTAGTACTATTGTTTGTGGACCACCCGGTCAACATTTTTAATGGCTGTGTACAACCAGATTCCTATTTTGTCCCTAGGGCAGAAGACGCCTTCACCATATATAAGGATAAGGTCATGCCTCTGTGTTATTAGGTTTGCCGTAAATTTCATACACCTCAAACTCCATTCCTCATATCGGCTGCCCATTAATTTTATTTTGGTTCTGCACGGTATTTATCCGTTGAAGTTTGTAAGTATCTCCTCCAGGTTTGAGTTGGAATACTTGGATCGGTACGTTTTTGTTTGCATTTACACCTCGCTGAGTATGCCCCATATTCGCAAAATACTAATAGATGACATTGATTAGACAGTAGTTGACATTGTTTGTTTTATTTGGATGCGCAGGAGCAGATGAGTTCAAATACTATTGTGAAAGTGGAAATTAAGGTAGAAGTGGAAATTGTTGATGCAGTGCCGGCACGAGCATCGTCAGAGGTTACACAGGAGGATGAACTTGTCAACGCTGCTGATGAGGATGGACACAACAGCACGCATGAACATGACTTTTACTCACTGCTAGATGGTCCAAAACCAGCACATGTTGATGATAGTTACTGGGCATATTTGCAGCGTTTCAGTAGACGATGTTAGTAGTAATGCAGTAGCCGAAATGGTTTAGCTGGGTTTGTTTAATTATGGGTCCAACTTACTGTGACTTGTTTATGTTGAAGTTATATTAGATCATTACATATTTCAACGTTTACGGTAAGATTAATGATATATATGTTATGCAGTGCCAATTTTCCCCCTCAAATGCATGTCTTCTTGTCTCCAATTTCATTCATAATACAGTAAAGAAACACTGAGACCAACGTACATAGTTTCATTGACATACTACCCATTACACAATCGTACTTCAGGTGGCTCAAAATAGTAGTGAGTAAAATCCACAGTTACAAAGCGTGTTAATGCAGATAAAGTACAACACAACCTACTAATACTGGAAACAACTTAGAGGTTACACGACACTACAAAACAAAGACAAACTACAGCAACAGATAAAGTACAACACAACCTACTCATACTGGAAACAACTTAGAGGTTACACGACACTTCAAAACAAAGACAAACTACAGCAATTCATCATCAGTCGAAACCGGGGTAGTGCATGTTGACGGAGTAGTCTGAACTGTAAGACTCATAATGAAGGTAATCCTCATTGAAACCAGTGGATGACGATGCAGGTGAGAGTGGATTATTGACTGTTTTCGCAGCTGATGGAGACCTGGGAGGTGCTGGGGATGGATCTGTTCTAGCGGGAACATCTGCTGTTGCTGCTGTAGCTGTTGTTGGTATTGGAGAACACATGGTGGTAGCTGCAGTGTTATGGAGTACTGGAACATCACCCCCAACAACAGATCCCCCCTCATCAGCGCTGCATTTAGGTGTTGTTGATGCTGGTTTGTCTACTTCATCTCCACCATTTCCACCATGACACACAACACAGTTGGCACTCTCTCCATTTGAATCAGACAACACTTTGTGAACTGGCAGCCATTTCCCTGCAGATGAGTATGCAACCTCCTGGACATCATCGTCCATAACTGATATATTGGTTATTGTGTTGGTCGATGTGTGGTTGAGGATTCACGTAAATGAGAACGTTTGAGTCTGCTGTGTGTAGGTGTGAGTTCATTTATTTGTAGCTGCGGATGCTCTTACCTTTGTAAACCACAACATAATTTAATGGTTAGTTGGTATGGGTTCATTTATTTGTATCTGCAAACTCTACCACAAAACAGAAATACGTTGTATCACTTAATCAATGCAACACGCAAGTAGGTGACTTAGGGTACTATGAAAAATGCAATATTAAATGGGTTAAGCTTTACTGCCTCGTCGCCATTGACTGATGACTCCAGTTTTAACACTAACTCATTGGTTTATTAGTTATTGTGTCGAATATAGTCGTGCATCACAACTGATTGTCTGTTTAATTAGTTACCAGTTTGTTACAAATTCCAAACAACTAGAGATAGAATTTCACATAATTCATAGGGGAAACACAAACCAGTCTCCACATGACATGGACTAATCAGAGTCAATAATTATGTACTCCGGAGAATCACCCATTAAGTAATCAGAACTACAATACTCTTCCTCACTTTGCTCTATTATCATACATTCTGAGTCATCCGCCTCGTCACTGTCCATATTTGAGTCATTGCTTTCATAAGATAAATTTTGCTGGTTCTTCATCTCAGCAGTTGCATCTGTATTGTGCTGCCTACTGCTGCCAACCTCAAACACCGTCGTCGCATGCGCCTTCCCTTTGTCTGGTACAAGCTTCACTGCTGGCAAAGCAACGACAATCTGTCCCACAAATGTTGTACCATCTGCTCGATTTGCATGACGAATACCTTCATCTTCGTGGTCTGCTGTTATGCTTTGATCACCTGAATCAATATGTTCCCCAACAACATACATGCTACTACTCGAACGGTCGACGTCCATTACACTGGACATAACAAGGTACTCAGCAGAACATTTGACAAACCAAATAACTCCACATAGTTAACATTAACCAAAACACCAAACCGATAAGAAAAATGTACCACGTAGTCTGTTCTTCTTTCATCTCATACACATCAATATGTGGAACATATGATGGAGCAGGAAGAGCAAGATTAGTTGCAATAGTCGGCGCAATAATTGACGTAGGAGATGGACGATGACAGAAATCAAACAGAAACACTGGATCGTCATCAGGAACCAGCTGGCCCTGCTCGATGTACAATGAAAATTAAAATAATTTCCCGTATCACAAATGAGCGTTGTGTAGCACTTACAAACTGCTACAACGGTTTAATGCGAACATACTTGGTGTTAAACATAAGCATGTATTATACATAACGGTCCACACATAGAACGATACCATTACAGTGATAAAAGTACAAGGGCAGGTTCACATGACCCATGTCATACACAGAAATTTCAGTACTGAGAACTTGACAAAAGTAGAATTCTGCATTACACAACCACAAACATCAAAAAGGACCACATCCCAAAAGCCATACATAATACATACTAACACTAGCATCATTGACTATGCTAACAATGCCCTACCAACCACGTAAACTACCATACAATAAGCAACAAGCATCAACTTCTGTACGATGTGGTTCACATCAGCTTGGGCTTTCTCAAGTAGCAACATTCCCTTGTCAATCCTAGTAATCTTCGTAGCCATATCAGTGACCGTCGCATTCAATGCTGTTGTAGTCTCATTGTTCTTTTCAACAAGACTAATCAGCATAGTTAGCCTTTCCATGTCTATCATAACATCGGTTGCTCTAGTGTTCCCCAAATGTGTACCACTGGTTGGCCGATTAACCGTAT
The DNA here is from genome assembly GCA_023374045.1 of Limonium bicolor. Classification (NCBI taxonomy): domain Eukaryota; kingdom Viridiplantae; phylum Streptophyta; class Magnoliopsida; order Caryophyllales; family Plumbaginaceae; genus Limonium; species Limonium bicolor. The sequence goes on along the minus strand of CM041777.1, from coordinate 307,476,001 downwards.
CCCACCACTTAAAGAACCCACAGGTGTTACACTTGAAAAACAAACGCCCAAAGTTTTCCGCAGTGTAAGATATCAACAACATACATGTCAACTGACAGTCACAGTTGATATATGTGGTGTTCAGTTGGTTAACAGTTCTTGCAGTTGATGATGACTGCATAATTACAAACGTTTGTTATCATCAGCAAGTGCAGACACCCAAAGAGTCTTTGCAAATTAAAAGACATATTGGCATACAATTACAACCTACAACTGTACTGCTCTTGTGCCTGTTAACTGTCAACGAATACAACAACATATTTGGGCACCGTACTAAACCGCGGCACATATGTTCATCGATAATTCGTGGAAACATTTGCTATTGTGTAGCTGTGTATATACTCGACACTGTGTGTTCTACTTGGCACAGCAGCAGAAGGGTAATCTAACGACATTTGTAAAGAGTGAAACATAGTTACAGGGTGTGTACACATCTATCACTAGCACACAATGACAAGGGTTAGGGGATGGCAGACCGTATACCCACAACCATAACGATAACTGATGTAACGTAGCATACACAGAATCCACGAGTGTTTGCGTTTAGTAATGGGTTTGTCAAAGAAGACAGTAAAACTAGGAGGTTGCTCTCCAATAATGCTACTGTTTTGACGGAAGTAACTGAACTACGCCAACAGCGAAGGTAACAAACAGTAGACCATGCAAACAAAAAACAAAAAAAATAAACACATTTGAAGTTGGAAAACGTCAGATACACAAGGCAGCGGAACAAGATTTGGGTAAAGGACCAGAGATCTTACGCTCCTCCTCGAGTTCATGATGTTTTGCTCTGTCCGAGTTGTATGCGATGGAGCACAAGCTGCAAAACTACATTCACAAATTACGACAGTTGTTGTCAACGATTGAGGAAGACCGAAAATTGAAAATGGGTAGAAATCCACCAACCTATCGCAAGAGAAGTCGGAAGGACAGGGAAGAGAAGCAGTGCTGAGAAGAGTAGAAAATGAAGAACGTTCGGGAGGGGTGTTCTGTCGTATCAAGGGGTAAAAATGAGAATTTAGTAAAGAGGGGTTTGAAAAACCACCCGCTACAAATCGAACGGGCCAGACTTGAACACTGTATTAATGTGGGCTTTTGCGTAGGAGATTAACGTCCACGTTAATCTGCTCTCAAAACAACCCGCTAGTAATCGAACGGGTGTGTATAATGTACTATGTAACTACATAGAGATAGGGTCAAGATACATAGTCGCCGTAGTTTATGCAGTAATTTAGTACTAGCTATAACATGCACTCAACACTTCAATCGTTCTTTTATACTATTAAGTACATTACACACTTTCTTCTTCAAAAAATAAAAATATGAGTATGTGTTACCGTAGTATGAACCCCAATTCAGCCAATCATTTCAGGTACGTTCATGAATGTGGGCGATTTTAGAAGGTACCGCGAAAAGGGAAACATCAGATTATAATAATAAGGGGAGGTGATTCATGAGTTGGTAGTATGGTATATAGGTTCCCACTCTTTCAACTCAATCTAGGACGCATTTTCGATTCCAGGTACCAATACCAACCACAGAGATTAATACAAACAACATTAATGATCGAACTTATACATTATCAAACAAATTAAATGTATAAAGTATTACCTCTGATATTACAAAATTAAATTGAGAGGGGCGGAGTGTTGGAATTTCACACTAGAGACATTGAATTTGAATAATCTAATAATCGATCGTATTTGTTAATGTATGCATGCAATTAATTAATTTGGCTCGGGCATCGGCTGGCGCCGTTGTAATTTACAAGTTATCCCCATTTTTAACGAAATTAAACATATGGATGATGTTTAAAACTATTTACCTCACACATAGTTTTTCCAATTTAATTTGACAATTTTTTTTAATTTTTTGTTCAATTTAAGAAATGTTTAAATGTTATTCAAATTTATGAACTCTACAAGAACGGTACTAAAGTCTTATATTTTGTTCAATGTTAAATTCAAAGTTTTTAATTTTATATGTGACATGTGAAACCCAATGAAAACACGTTCACATGTCATGTGTTTCATTGGGTCTCACGAAACACTTATGAGATTAAAAACTTTATATTTTGTGTTAGACAAAATATAACATTTTAACAACATTCATTAGGTTTTATCAATTTCGAACAACTTTTAACATCTCAATGAAACAAAAATAAAAAAATCATAGGATGTAAAACATAAGAAACTATGAATTGAGAAATTAACTTTTTAAAATCTAATTAATGATGTGTGTAATTTCACTAAAATGTGATGAGGAATGTATAATATATATGGAGCGGACAAGAGCGCTTGGTGAAGTTGATATGCTATGCGCGTTTTGATTAGTTTCATTGCTTTATCACTGCGCGGAAAATGTAGGTTACGAAATATATGAATTATCAGACGGTACATAGAGCGGGACGCACGTTCCGAACATGGTGCGGTTGTATACTGCTTATGTGGTATAATAAATGGGGTAATATTTGTATTAATTTTAAATAGTCATAACTTTTAAACTATAAGTCCAAAATAAAAAATTTGCATCATTGTTCATCTAAATTCAAGCTCTTTAAAACAAGACTAGTCATGGATATATTTTGATAAGTTTAAAATTTTATGTTAGTTATATACATATCAACAACACTTATGATTCACCACATACAGTTTAAATACACCATATAATATTAATAATACACCACAAAATAATAATGATTCAATATTTGTTCTGAATTTTGTAATCTAATTCACTTATTAGTTAATAAATCATAATACCAATTTCAATGAATCATAATATCAAATTTAATGAATCATAACATCATTTTGGTGAATCATCAGTCAATATAAAAAGAAATTTTTTAAACAATAATACAAAATAAAACAATATTTGGTACGTAAGAAAAATACATCATTCAGCATATAAGGTTTAAAATATATTACAATACAATAATAATACACTAAAAACAATAATGATTTTTTATCGGTTCGTGAGTTTTTTTATCTAATTCACCACTTATTAGTTAATGAATCATAACACCAATTTCAATGAATCATAATATCAAATTTAATGAATCATAACATCGTTTTAGTGAATCACCAGTCACATATAAAAAGAAAAAATTTAAACAATAATACAACACAAAATAATATTTGGTATGTAAAAAAAATACATGATTCACCATGTAATATTTAAAATACACCATACAATAATAATAATACACTACAAAACAATAATGAATTTATCGAGTTCGAAATTTATAATTTAATTCACCACTTATTAGTTAATGAATCATAATATCAAAACTAATGAATTATATATGATTTTAGTGTATCATCATACACATGCAAAAATAAGTTTTTTTCAAAGTTGTCAAAATATATCCATGACTGGTCTTGTTTTGAAGAGCTTGAATTTAGATGAACAATGATATAATTTTTTTTTTTTGGATTTATATATTAAAAGTTACAAAATATTTAAAATTAATATAATAAAAAAGACAGCCCAGTCAGCAAAATAATCCAGTCAGCTACTGACTGAGACTACCAAATAAGCAGCTCGCACGTTCTTAATGCACGGGATGCTCGTACGCTCGAATTTGCCATAAACTATAGCCGAGTCAATTTCGGCTATGAATGAAGTGGTGCGAAGAGATGTATGTATGTATGTATGGTAGAGCTGATCATAATGTGTCCGGCCCCGGCAGCCCGGTCTGACCCGGCCCGTAAAAAAGCCCGACGAGCCCGAGCCCGATAGGGCTTCCGGGCGGGCCTGGACATAAAATTAGGCCGAATGAAAAACCGGGCCGGGCCGCGGCACATTTTTTGAGCCCGTGGGCAAGCCCGGCCCGGCCCGATTTTATATTATTTATTATTATATTTTTAAAATGTATAATACATATTTAATTTTTATATATATACAAAAATTATATATAATATAAATTTTAAATAAGTTATATATATAATATATTAATTTTAAATAAGTTATATATATAATATATAAATCTATATTAAAATATATTAATTTAAAAATTTTTTTATTAATTTATATTACAAAATTAAAAAACCGGGCCGGGCGGGCCGGGCTTCGGCAAAGTCTGGAAAAAACCGGGCCTAGCCCGGCCCGGCCCGAGCATGTAAAAAACCGGGCTTGGTTTTTGAAAATAGGCCCGACGGGCCTAAAATTTTCCTCTGGCCCGGCCCGAACCCGGCCCGCCCGCCTGAATGATCACCTCTAATGTATGGCTACATTCTAACAGCAAATTATGCCGACGTAATTTACCCCAAAAAACAAGAAAAAAAAACAAAAACAACCCTCGACTCAAAGTATGCTGATAAATCAAGTAAGGGCAAAATAAATAGAAGTATAAATTTTACTCCCTTCGTTAATTAATATCTGTCGTTTTAGGATGTGATTCTTGTTCAAAAATATCTGTTATTCTAGCTTTTTGGCACACTTCTTTCCACTTTTACCCTTACTATTCAATATAAAAGTAATTATTATCTAAATGGAAAAGTAAAAAGTAGGGACACATGCGTCGTTGTCCTACTTTTCTTAATAAGTGTGCAAGTTTCTAAAATGACATTTATTATTGAACGGAGGAAGTAATAATTATGATGCATGTGCGGCCGGCCGCAACCTGAAAGACAAAAACCAATTAAATTAAACATGCAATTGATATATTAAGTTAATTGCGTTGCGCTGGATAAGAGTCAGAAGAGACGGAGTGGGAGCAGCTTGTTGTCGGTTGAGGGTAATTAATTAATTAAAGAAAAAAGCGAGAAAACTAACCCGGTTTCTCGACGGAATTCCATGTTCTCGGTTTTCCTGTCACATGAAGTCATGCAACCAGATCTGTCTCTTTGTGCTAGCTTCTGTCGGGATACTACTGCTTAGGATTTTGGACACGTGCAGGCGACCTAGCTAAGTTTCCCGCAACCCAGAAATATTGGGTTGTCATACATGTAACCAAATTACAAATACTATTCTCTCCGTTAATTAATATTTGTCATTTTAGGATGTGATTCTTATTCAAAAATATCTGACATTCTAACTTTTTGATATACTTCTTTCCACTTTTGCCCCTACTATTCAATATAAAAGTAATTATTATCTAAATGGAAAAATAAAAAGTAGGGGCACATGCGTCATTGTCCTACTTTTCTTAATAAGTGTGCAAGCTTCTACAATGACAGTTATTGTTGAACGGATGGAGTACTATGTTATTACTCTTTTCTTTTTCCTTTTTGAAATCCATACAATTATTTAAATACAAACATGTGAATTTTACAAATTGCACCCCAGACCTAAAAAGTTCTAACATAACCACATAATTTCGGGTGAAACCATATTTCCTCTCTCCTTCCCTCGCTGTATTCCTCAAACAATGAGTTTTAGTTGTCTATATTTTTCATGGTACAGTTTGTATAGAATAAATATACATATTTTAAAAGTTTATTGTACAGTTTATAAAGTTAGTATATATATTTAGTTACAAATTCAAAAATATCACAATTCAATGTATACATTGTTGGGACATCAGAGTGTTGCAGAGATAGCCAATCACCTCGACGAAGTCAATCATCCTCAGTCATACACAAAGAGCGAGCTACTACAAGTCCATACAAATAAGAAGACTTCACAGACTCTCCCATGTCGTTGCGAAAACTAAGGAGCGAACTCGGGAATGCTTCAACACCACAACGGTCATACAGCCTCCCCATCACATCCGAAGTTCGCGGCCCAAGTCAGGAGACCACTTAAGGACGTTGCCCACTAAGATAGTTCCAACAATTACGGAACTAACTCCCTCGACCTGCCGCTTCTAGTGCTAGTATAAATATGTATTGTAATAGTTGTTTTCCTTTGTGCTTTCATTGAGAAATATTCCAGAGCTTAGAGAGAGAGGAAGAAATTGTTTTGTAATTCAGAGAGAGAGAATACATACCAAATTAGTTAGTGCATCTAGATAGACTCTGCCTAGGAAGATCCTAGTTTTTGCTACACTTACCATTGAGCTGATCAGAAAGTGTATTGGGTGAGTGAGTGAAAAACCGTTAAGTAGATCTCTTCTACTTAGTGGGCATTTGTAAGTTATTCTATTTTGACCAGAGAATAAAATAACTTATTTGTGTATCTTGCTGAGTTCCACAGAGTCCGTCTCTAACATTAATTTGTTCAAGTCTTTTTAAGTCTTTCGCACACTAAGTTTAGCTAGTTCGATTGAGTGTCTTTTCGTCCCAGAGTGTCTCTTCTCTTTTAGAGATCGATTGAGTCAAGCCAACCCTTAGACTCACACCTTAGGTTGGTTTGAGTTAGCCACCCGATCCTACACGTGGTATTAGAGCCTTGCTTAGGCTAACAATCAATCAACGAAGCAATGGCAGACCTCTTCGCCAATCAAAACAATAAAATGCACTTCGAGCACCCCAGACTCACCTCCACCAACTACGACCACTGGAAAAACGAGATCGCGCAACACATTGAGTCAGTCAACTCTGAACTTTGGGAGATAGTCACTGGAGGAGACCTCGCAGTCAATCCAGATCGATCCACATGGACTGCTGCAGATTGTAAAAGGTATGAGCTAAATCGACAAGCATCCCGCGCTATTTACACTTGTCTATCCTTTCCAGAACAAAGAAGAGTCAATCACTGTAAGTTCACAAACGAGATATGGACACTCCTTCAAGCTACTCACGAAGGAGTCACTGAACTCAAGAAATGCAAAGCTCAAGAACTTCGAATGGACTATGAGAATTTTCTACAAAAACCCGGTGAGTCTCTGGAAGAAGTGCTTGATCGTTTTTATTTACTAACCACTACTATGCAGGAAGTTAACATCTTACCGGATAGAGAGAGTGTCATGCACAAGCTGCTTGATAGTCTCAAAGAAGAATGGGCAGAGACGGTTATCTCCACCAAAGCATGCAAAGATTTATCCAAATGGAGCTGTCAAGACCTAGGTTCCTATCTACAATCCGTAGATAAATACAAGAAGAATGTTCGAAAGAAGTGTGGTAATACATCTTCTTCTTCTTCTAGTAAAGTTACTACTTTGAATGACCAAGCCTTGCAGGTTAACTTGAATCAGTATACCCAAGAAGGAGCCTATGTTGCTGATACTCAAATCAGACAAGCTAAGGCTGAGTTGGTGGATATTATTGTTGAAGAAAGTGAGGCCGAGACTATGGAAGACTTTGTCTTCATAGTAAAGAACTTCCGAAAATTCATGCGTAACCAACCAAATCGACAGAGTCGGTCGTTCTCAAACACCTCCAAACAAGTCTTCAACTCTGTCACTTGTTTCAACTGCAATAAACCCGGTCACTTCAAGAAGGACTGCCCTTACTCAAGAACCAGTATGGAAAATCTCAAGGGAGGTCGCTGATGGCAGCTGTCGGTTGGGGTGATTCAGACTCCGACGATCAAGACACAGAGTCCAGTGGCCTGGTATGTCTTATGGCACATGATACAACGGAGTCCATGATCCCCGACAATGAGGTAACTCGCTCCCATCTTGAAACAGATCTCTATCGCATTACTCCTATGGGCTTTATGACCTTAATTGCTAAAATTATCTCTGAGACTAACTCCCTCAAAGCAAGTCTCACCATCAAAATATCCGAGTTAACTGAGGAACTTGAAATCTCAAAAGATCTCATGTATGCCTTAAGAGATGAAGCTGAGGACACAAGGCCATTTCTTGTTCTCTTAGACTGGATCTACAAGAATCACGATGTAATGTTGATTCCCTTCAAAAGGAACTCAATGATACCTTAAGCCTTAATCAATCCAACCAGAGCGACCAGAAAGAGTATCTCACTCTGATCGACTCTCTCAAACAGGATCTCACCATTTTCACAGAAAAATGTTGTTCTCTTCAAAATGATCTCAATGCTTCCGAATCCAAAAACATGTCTTTAAACACTACTATCAAAAACCTCACTCAAAAACTGAAAGAAAATGAGCATGCTCTCTCTCTCAAGCCAGTCAAATTTATCAAACAAGTCACCTCCTCCGAACTGCCTGAGTGGTCCAACTCCAAAATCAAGGAAGTCAGTCAAGATCGAGATGATCTTCATTTAAAAGTAAAATAACTCTCTCAAGAGATTTTCAATCTCCAATCTGGAGTTGGATCCACTCCATCTAAGCCCAAGTGGCAAAAAGGGAAGTTCAATATTCCAAAAAATATGTCCAAACCCGACAACAAAGCCAAACGATATCAAGAAAAGGAGAAGTTTGACTCCTGGTGGAAAGGACAGCAGAAATACGTCAATCTTCCTCCAACCAAGATCTGTGTCTACTGCGGGAGTCTTGGACATAGGGACAGTGCTTCTGATAAATTGAACAAAGATCTTTCATTCAATCTCAAACGAGTTAGGTTGATTCTTGAAGCTAGAGAAGAATTAAAAAGATCTGGCTCGAAAAGGGAACCCAAGTACATCTGGGTTCCCAAGTCTAACAAATGATCTTTTGTTTTGTAGGTGAAGGCGAATGGAGACAGCTGGTACTTGGATAGTGGATGCTCTTGTCACATGACTGGAGACCCAAATCAATTCAATTCGCTTTCATCCTACCAAGGAGGTAAGGTTACTTTTGGAAACAACAACCAGGGTGAAATCGTGGGAGTTGGCTCTATAGGTAACCCCTCTAGATTTAAAATTGGTAGAGTCCATCAGGTCACTGGACTTCAACATAGTTTATTAAGTATTTCTCAAATTTGTGATAGATTCAATTTGGAACTTTTCTCCTCTTCGGATTGTAAGGTTTTTTATGAGCGTACATGTTCCCTAAAAGCTGTGGGACGCAGAGAAGGAAATCTCTACAGAATGTGCTTAAACTCCATTAATCCAGATGATCAAGTCTGTCTGAATGTGCATTCCAAAAACTCATTGTTGTGGCACTCCAGACTTGGTCACGCAAATCACAGGCTGTTGAATAAACTTAAAAGCAAGGACTTGGTGATTGGTTTACCCGAGACAAACTTTGACACAGACTCCGTCTATGAAGCATGCATAAAAGGTAAACACACCCGGTCGTCTTTCAGAAGTAAGTTAACTCTCTCTACTAGCTCTCCGTTTGAATTGCTCCACATGGATCTTGTTGGCTCTATGCGTACTCAAAGCAGAAGTGGTAAGAGGTATATTCTGGTCATAGTCGATACTATTCAGATGGACTTGGGTTATTTTTCTGTCTACTAAGGATGAAACTTTTACGGAGTTTGTCAAACTCCATAAAATGCTTCTCAACAACTTCTCGTTTACATTGAAAATCCTGAGAATAGACCAGGGCACTGAATTTTGCAACAAGTCGATTGATGAGTTTTGTAGGGACAACGGAGTTGATCACCAAATCTCATCCACACGCACACCAGAATAGAACGGAGTGGTTGAATGAAAGAATAGAACCTTGAAATGGCATGCACCATGCTTATTGACAGTCAACTAACTCCATCATACTGGGCAGAGACTGTTAACACAGCATGCTATGTGCTAAATCGTGTGTTGATCCATTCATTCCTTCAAGACACCCTACGAACTACTCCGTCAACTTAAACCAAATCTCATTCATCTCAGGCGTTTCGGATGTAAGTGCTTTATCCACAATAATGGTAAGGACAACTTGGGTAAGTTCTCTCCTAAAAGTGATGAAGGTATATTTCTTGGCTACTCTTCTAAAAGCAAAGCTTATCGTGTTATTAATCTGAGAACTCAATGTTTAGAAGAAAGTCCCCATGTCAAGTTCGATGAGTCCCACAATGTTGGCTCATCTTCTGATCAACTTGACTTTGCTCCAGACGATTTCCTCACTGATCCACACTTCATCACTATTCCCATAGGAAGACTCCAAGATCCCCAATCCATCACACCAAATGACTCCCCGGAAAAGAAAAACAGTACATCAGACTCTACCGACTCTGACAATAACTCTGAGACACCCTTGCCTCAAAACTTGAACTTTGATTCCTCCGACAAAGACACACCCCCTCCTGCTTCACATTGCCAGTTCCAACAAAAATCTGCTCATGCTACTGAAAACATTATATCCAACCCAAATTTGGGTGTTCAAACACGCTTCCAAGCTATGCAAAACCTTTGTTCCTTTGGTGCCTTTCTCTCTAGCACTAAACTAAGAAATGTCAAAGAAGCACTCCTTGATAGTGATTGGGTCGCTGCAATGCAGGAGGAACTAAATTCCCTCCAACGACATGCTGTTTGGGAGTTAGTTCCTCGACCTACACATCAACAAACCATTGGTACTCGTTGGGTCTTTCGTAATAAACTTGATGATGCAGGACAAGTTTTCAGGAATAAAGCCAGATTGGTTGTTCAGGGCTATACTTAAGAAGAAGGGATTGACTATGATGAAACCTTCGCACATGTAGCTCGTATTGAAGCAATTTGCATGTTAATTGTGTTTGCTGCATTTAACGGTCTCACATTATATCAAATGGATGTCAAAACGGCCTTCCTCCATGGCTATATTGATAGAGAAGTTTATGTCGAGCAACCCCCAGGGTTCACTGAAATATCCCTAACATTTAAATAATTAAATAATGGTAAATAAACATTATTTGAGGGATTATTAAACCCTGAGAAAAGTATATAAACAGTTAGGCATTAAAAACGCACCTAAACTCCTTAAGGTCATAAACCAGCGTTAAGCCGGACCTTAAGCTATAAAGTTATATAAGTTATAAACCTCATATGAAGTTAATCAAGGATCATTATATGACCCTTAGAACACAGGACCTCATCTAAAACTGAGTAAAAATACAAAATGCCCGAGAATTCCCTTACGGGCCCGAAAGTTCTAAAAGTCCCGAAAATATTTTATAAGATGAAGTAAAGCATTACACTTCATTCCAAATGCACCATAACACTTAATTAAACATATAAGATGAAGTCCTCACGCTAAATTCTCAGTTAAACACAAAGTGCTCGGAGGTTCCCGATGGGGGCCCCATAAACCCCCGGGAATGCCCCGAAGAAGTGCCGAGGTGGCACGAACTACTATATAATTCATTCTTGGAGTTCCTAACATAATTATTCAACATTCTAAAGAGATTGTTCAAGCTACTTTGTCAGAAATAAACAAAGTGCTTGGGGGAATTTCTTAACGCTCCTATTTTGCTCGGGAGTGTCCCAGTAGCCCGGAAATTGTGTCTTGAGTTGGTATAACCCCATATAACTCAATGTAACACCTTAACATATTATTATTTACTATAAAAATGTTTATAAACACTTGGAACTCATAGTGACTACTTATTTTCCAGAATATCCTTAAAGCACAAAAACGCACCTTCGGGTGTCATAAAAATGTGTTCTACGCTATTACCTTGAAGTTTTTGAGGAGCCACGAGTTGGGAATCCTAAATGGGATAATTTGACCATCTAAATAAATTAAAGCCAGTGCTAAACACATAGCAAAAACAGGGCCGATTTTATGCTCAAAAAGTACTATAAATCAGCATTTTACCTTAGAAACTTTCATCTTTTACCATGATATAAATGTAACAATTAAATGTTGTGACTTATAACATGTTATAATATGGTCTTAATACAATATAGTGTGACAGGAATCAAATTAAAAATCAGTCCCATATGGTCTCTATATTGGGCGCCATTTTAGGTGTTTTTGACTAGGATTTTAGCTTGTAAATTGTCTTATGGAATGATGACTCATCTTCCATGTGCCATGTGATAATGTGTCAAATAATCCCAGTCAAATGAGCCCTCCATTACCTATTTCCTGCAAGAAACAACAAAGAGAATAAGTTAGGAAATTAAAATACATAAAGAGAATTCTAGATCTAACTTTATACATATGCAAATAAACAAAGAAAACAACTTGTCCTCTAGCACATGTGGCTGCTGATTTTGTGTGGAGAAAAGCAAGTTTGATTGCTATGCATTAGTCAAATAAAACAACTACCTAACTAAGCATGTGCCTAAGTTCAATATAAACAAAAATCAAATGGTCTTCTCTAGCCACCCATTACCAAAATCAAGCAAGGAAATGAGGTTTGATTGCCTTGTAAAAATTAAAATAAGACATCTACCAACCTAGGCATTTTCTCATGTTTCAAAGGACAAAAATCAAATGCTATACAAGCAGCACATTACCGTAACTACAAGAGAAAAGAGTCAACATTGGCATGGTATTCTACTTAGAAAATTCAAAGAAAACATCTACCTACATTTTCCTTTGTCTTCTTGTTTCAAGTTGTCAAACAAAGCCATCCAACCTCCTTGTCATCCAACCGAAAGCCTAGTTCAATTAAGAGACTTTTGTAGTCAAAAATCAAAAGCAAAGACATAAAATAATACCTTGGAATATAACAATTATTTCCATTTGATTCTCTACCTTTGCTTTCCTTAATACCCTACGTGACTTACCATTCCCTTTGCCCATTCATTCAGCCGATTGGTAAGTCTTCCATTGCTCTCTCTTTTCTTTCTTCCTTAGCTAGTTTATTCCTTAGAGCTTCAAAGCTCCATTAATGGTGAATTAAGTTCTAAAACCATTTCTATGTATTTTTCCTAGTTAATTCTCCTAAGTCTTGATGCAAGAATCATCCTCGCAACTCTTGCAAATTTCACCAAGCTTAAGTGTTCCAAGGAGTCACCTAGATTCAACAATAACACAAGGAACAACAAGATCAAGTTAAGGTATATATTTCATGCTTGAAAATCCTATGTAAATACCTAAGTCATTTCCGAAAATTATGAACTTCTAAACCAAGGTTCTCTTTATCATTTCATGAAGGAAACTTGGATCTACAATCATCCCAAGGCGTACCAAAAATTCCTTGAAAAATACCTAAGGTAAACTCTTGTAAAACTACTCCAAATATTACTTATAAATCCTTGTTAGAAGTCTAACACATGGATCTCCTAACCTTATATATGGAGGCCGAATACTCTTCATCAAAATAACATTTGAAGAGCTTGGAGTTCAAGGAGAAATCAAGTACAAGAATCATCTTGATTTAAGGAGTAAGTTTCTATAATTAAGGTTTATTAAGTTTAAGCTTGATTTAAGCTTCAAACTTTGGTATAAAAATTATGTATAAGCCTTAGTAATATTAAGGCCGAATTATTATAGGTTATAAGGCCAAGAAAATAATTTATAACATATAAGGTAAGATTATTACCTTAAGGTATAAATTTGTGTCACAAAAATTAATTATGATATATATAAGATCAAACCGAATTGTCAAGGAATAAAATGTTCTATTTTGGGTTTATAATCATTCTAAGTCATTAGCATAATTTTTAGAAGTGTTATATGGCTATATACATTTATATATATTTATTATAAGATATAAATCAAGTTTTGAAACTATATGGTAAGACTTAGTTAAGGCCGAGAATAAGATGTGTTATTTGGTGATTTTTGAAGTATATAGGTATATTAGCTTATATTATAAATTTTGGGAATATTAAAAATAGCTACAAGTATTTAAATGGCTAGTTTAATAAGTTATGTGGCTAAAATGTAAATTTTGACAAGTTTAGTGTACAAATAATAATTGCCAAGAGTTAAAGGGTGTATTTAGTATAGTTATGATATAATATAAGGTAGGAATTAATATTATGAATTTTGGTGAATTTAAACAAGTGTGTTTAAGTGTTAAAATAACATTTTACAAAGTTTTGGGGCTATTTTGTAATTTATGGAAAGATTGGGATAAAACCGAATTACTAATGATTTTCTGGGTATATTAAGTATTAATTATGAAATTAAGTCTTGGTCAAAGTGTTGACCAAAAACTTTGGGTTAAAAATGATTTATGACATAAATATTAAGTTTATAAAAGTTTAGGGGTGAATATGTAATTTACGAAAGTATAAATGTAAAACTGACTTGAATATGTGGCGAATATATAATTTGTGAAAATATATGAGTCTTTTCGGTATTTTAAGAAATTAAATATTAAAACTATAGTTTATAAGTTAATATGTAACTTATATAAGTTTGGGGTTAATTAAATAAAGGAAAGATATATATTAAGACCGAAAGTATATGTGGTCATTTGGTAATTTATAAAAATTAGAATATTCATTTTGTAATTACCGAAAGTTAAGTGGTTAATTTAGCAATTATAAAATTTATGTGTTCAATATAAATTAAACCGAATTTGCATAAGGTTGGTTTTGAATTAAATAAGGAAAGGAATCAAAACTAAGTATTATGATATATTATGGAGTATAATATAAAGTTTATAAAATAATTGTGGTTATAATAAAAACAACCAGGTGATATTAATATATGGACTAAGTGAAAATAATTATGGGTATATGATTAATGGGATGAAGATATACCATAAAATGGAAATTCATTATCACATGTGGTTACTACATAAAATAACGAACTGTTAAACTACCTCAAACCACTGTAAAATAACAGGGGAAAATAAAGAACATACGGGGTTAGTATACTACAAGTATTGGTTCTGTAGTGACAGTACTGTAACGCTTAGTAAATAGTTGTATTAACGCTACCTGGTATTGCATGTAAATATAACAGCGTACTGGAAGAGATTACTAAAGCGTGAATTGTCAAGCTAGCAAGTTACACGGTGAACGGTATGTTAATTGTGTGGTCTGAATGTCCTAAGGATTTTCCTAAGGTCCAGACGTTACGTGTTTAATTGCTAAGAGTGATATCTATGATTTATGTATATTATCTTGTATACTGTATTGCTCAACACCATTGCGTTTTATTTTACGTGAACGTCTTATGACTGGAAGTTTATACATCTAAGCTGGAACAAGACTAACTGACCTTTAGGTATTATGAGAACCTAACTGATGGTCAACTGTTATAGTCTTAACTCAAGGATTGGATATTGTATTACTGACTAAAGGGCTTACTTATAAAGAGAGGAATCCAGACTGTTTCGACTTTCTGGTTGCGCATCGTGATCACTACGAGGGACTATATCAAGAGTCACTCAAGGGAATCCATTGTCCACATTCGATGATGGCAGAGGGCACTGTTGTTGGTGCACAGGTTCGATCGGATCGGTCAAAATAATTATCCAGGGCCATAAGGTCAGCTGGTACCGGTTCCATAGGAACCCAGGGGACTACTGCCCATTAATAAGTTATTAAGGGTTATCTTAACATGACGCCTGAGGAGGAATTTAATTGGAAAAGTTTAAGTGCTTGGTTTAAAAGGATAAGGGTCATTTGACCTACTAACAAGTGCAGTTAATTAATACACGTATCGTGTTTGGATATTACTATGGTTTATTGGTGTGTGACTATCTGGTTGTTGTTTATTATTGTGATGATATTGACAGGTGAACTATTGTGTGTTTATTTAACATTACAGTTATTACTATTGTTGTAAAATGGATTACCATGTAATGAATCTAATACCAAGATGGCTAAACGACTTAAGGAATCTAGATGACTTAGGACTGCATTTAGCATACCAGCATATCGTTTGTTGAGCCCTTCATTGGGCAAAACATTTCAGGTTACTGATTAAAGATACAAGCCGGAGTGCGGGACACAGGGTAACTGATGTGTTTTAATAAACACTTGTAGTTTTATTATGTATTGTATTAAGGAGATTGTTGTATTTCATTTAGTTGCTCAGCTTGGATTTGGTCTGTAATATTAAGAGTGCTCAGTATCTTGTTCATCACAGTGGTGAGGAGTTGAAGTTGATGGATGAAGTAAGGTTGCCTTGTTACTCACATGGGTGAGTAACGGCGTGTAACACCAACGTTAGTTAGTTTTATTTTCCGCTGCGAATTATATTTTATTATGCTACGACTTGTGACGTTTTACAGGTTTAAGATTAGGGGTGTTACAAAAAGTGGTATCAGAGCGTAGTTACGCTCTGATGAAAAGATACTGAGTCAAGGACAGTGAGCATAGGAATATTGGGGTCCGGGAAACGTCTATGAGGATTCGTGACTTAGAAAGAAAAACCCTAGGGATATCTTTATAGCTGAGTAGTTAGCTTTCTTACATATTTATTATTGCGTGTGTAAAATGGTGTAACACCGAGTAGAAATAATAGTATACTATACTATAGATGTCAAGAGCTGGAAGACCACGTGGAGGCAGCAGTGGACGCGGTGGCGAGACACCGGCAGATGTCCTGGAGATACCAGGCCTAGCAGCGGCCATGGCAGCCTTCGCCCAGCAGCTAGGAGCTCAATTTGCGGGAGCCATACCCCACCCGCCGCAGCCCAGAGAAACCAACTGGTTGAAGAGCGTTGCAGACGCTAGAGGACCGACGTATTCAGGGGAACTAGACCCCGCCGCACTGGAGAAATTCATAGTGGAGCACCAGAAGGCCTTCAAAGCTGTTCGAGTTCCCAAAGACCAGAAGGTCGACATAGTAGCGTACAACCTGAAGGACACAGCTGACATTTGGTGGCGGTCTGTCGAGGGCCACCATAGAGCTACACCAAACTTCGATTGGACGACGTTTGTGGAAGTGTTGAGGGAGAAGTACTACCCCGAACACCTGAAGCAGAGGAAGTGGCAAGAATTCGAGACCTTGATCCAGGGGAATCAGACGGTTGACCAGTACTACGCACGATTCATCAGTCTGTTTGATTACATACCAGGGGTTAACTACTCCGACACTGTGAAGATTCAGAAATTTAGGGGAGGTTTGCAATATTGCATCCAGGGCGCGCTATGGGAGCAATACGTTTTGCTACTATCCAAGAATGCTACGATGCAGCATCAGCAACCAAATTAATGCTTCAATCCAGGGAAGAGGCCCAGGGAAAGAAGAGAAAGAGTACTGAAGGAGAAGATGGGGGAACAACTTCTGGCGGCTACTACAAGAAGGGAAAGTAAGAAATCTTTGATTGAGAATGAGTTGCCATTATCTACCTGTACTTGGAATTGGTCACTAAACCTAAACCTTAGCAGGAAATTCTTTGATAAGAAGAAGGGGCGGAAGGACTTCCAGAGTTAGAAGACGAAGGAGCAGGTCCCTCGTCTGACAGGCCAAGCTATTAATGCTAAGCCACTTAGATTGGCACCACCTAAGGGTAAGGATACCCACCTCTCACTTAACCAGAAATAATTATTAGCTATACCTTTACTAAAACATGTTGTATAACAACAGGCAATAAGTCAACCCAACGCCACTACTACTGTAAGCGTTGTGGAAATGATCACCCCGGCGTAGATTGTTCAGGAAGGAAGGTGGAGTGCCGCTATTGCAAAAAGGAAGGCCACCGGGAGTATGAATGCTTTTCCAACCTAGCCAGCCGAGTGTATAAGGTATCTAGAGATTCATAGAGGACCCCAGCTATTGAGGCGGGAGGATCACGAGGAGGCCAAGCACCACAGACTAGCACCTATAGAGGACCGGCAGGACAGCCATCCTCATCCAGGAGTCAGAAGGGAAAGGAGATAGTTCCAGGGAGAAACACCCTGTATTCAGTGGGAGCTTCAGGCGCTGAGGCTAGCACTCAGCGCGATACCGGTAAGCCTAGAACCTAAACCAAAAGCATGATGCATGAATGTGTGTTTATAGTTATCAGTCGATGAGACTTGTATGTGTTTAGTGTGAATCAATATTTAGAGAGACCTAACTTAGGAAACCTCTCACCTAAATAGGATACTTCGACATTTGTTCCTTACCTATGATACCGAGATCACCTGAGCCTATGAGCGAAGGTCGGGAATATCCAGAGGCAGAGTGCCAAGTACTTCGACCCGGCATGATCCTACTCAAGCAATATCTAACCCTAGATGAACAAATAGCTAATGTAAATGAAAATAGAACTTTAGGAATAGGCCTTGGAGGATTTTACACTCCAGGATATGAGAGGGGATCAAAACATAAATTATATATGATGTGTATGGGTAAGAATTGGGATCCACAAACTAGGGTGTGGGAGAGGTAAGGAAAGTAGATGGAGCGTGAGTTCCTAGGATACCCGATAGTTTCCAAACTTTGGTGATAGAAGCGGTCAAGATTGAACAACAATTAGAGATAAACCACATACTGGATATTGAAGCCGACGTTTGTATTGTGAACTTTATGAGAAAGGGGGAAAGCTTGGATTACACCAGGACCGAGATGAGACATCAGAGTCAATTACCAAAGGGGTACCAGTTGTATCATTCTCCATCGGAGATGATGCTGAGTTTTTATACGGTGATCAGAAGAGGATGGACAGGGCGAGAAAGATTATTTTGAAGTCAGGAGACGTATTGATATTTGGTGGAGAATCCAGATTAGTGTACCATGGGATTAAGAGTATTAAGCTGATACAGCCCATCAACCTTAAAATACTACCCATCTGAAACCGGGACGGTTGAATTTAACTTTAGGCAATTGATGTAATTATGGAAATTGTATGTGAGAATCATTGGATTAATGAATGGCATTTTAATTCCTTTGAGATATACACCCCAATCTCACTATCTTGCGAATTGTTAACCCCAGGCCACGAGTCTAATAGAGGAGCAGTGCTGAATGTGTTGGACAAGACCGGGCCAAGGATAAGGGGAATGTCATCATGGGAACCTTCATTGTAAACGGCGTGAGTGCATCGATCTGTTCGATTCAGGAGCGTCTCATTCTTTATATCCTCTGCATTAGCAAGGAAGCTAGAGATAACCCCGAGCCTCTCTCAGATTTCCTAGTCACACTACCGACGAAGGAGAGAGTGAGGTGCACGAAACTCTACAAGGGAGTTCAGATTAATATCATGGATGAGGATTTCACGCGGAGTTGATTGAGCTGGATAATTTAGGCTTTGATATCATCATGGGCATGGATTGGCTGCAGAAAATAAAGGTCGACTACATTGCGCGGAGCATAGATACTACTGAAGAGCCCGAAGGGCAAGATTGAAATACCCCAAACCTTGATATGTTGTTAAAAATTAAACTATGGTATGTAAAGGCTAAAAAAAGTGCCTTAGAAACATCAGTGAACAATTTAAACCACAGTAAATGCAATAAAGCCTAAGACACAGTTTGAGCAAAAACATGCTCTAAGCTATGAGCGAACTTGGTTAGGACCCAAAGAGCCTACCAAGCTTAATAATATTCAAGTATGATTTAATAAGGCTAATTAATTCCTTAGAAACTTTGGTAGACAATGAACCAAACAAAACACAATAAATACCTTAAAGTCAATAGAGCAAAAATTGCTAAGCTTGGGATAAATTTGTATAAGACCTAATGGTCATACCTATACCTTAAAAATATGTTAATGAACATATTAAATCAATTACCAAAGAAAACCAAGCTTGAAAACAAGTTAAAACACACAAAAGTGCTTTAAGGAGTCTTAAAGCACGTTTTGAAAATTGTCTTGTAAATGAGTTTTGAATGGCTAAATGTCCATCATTACTCTTTAATTAACATGTGTACTATATAGTATCACATTTGGAAGTCTATCAATGGGAAATCAAAAATTTCACTTCTATGTGCCTTGTTTTGTGAATGTGATTTTTATAGCTAGTTTGTAACATATAATGTTATAAGTAATTAAATTGGTCAACAAAGACTAATATACCCTTCTAATAAGGGGGCCGTTTTTGTAGTAATGAGTCACCAAACATGTTAACTTGTTAAGTAAATAAAGATGACTCATAAGTTCTATTGCTTTAAAGTTATAAATATCTTCAAAAAGCAAAACCAATCTCACTTCTCTCATTTCTTTCTTCATTTCACACGGTTCCTCTTCTTCTACCTATCTTCTTCCTCTCATTCACGTTTCTACAGCAACACCAACCCACCATCATTTTCCATCTTTGACCACTTGTATCTCCTAGCTCACTTGGCCAAATGAATTCTAAGACCACCATTCTCTTCCTCTATCAAGCTCTTCATTTCTATCTTCTCAAACTTCAAGAGCCCCATTTCGGTGCCATGGAGTTCCACCATTGAAGGAGCTTGAGCTTATCTTTCTACATATTATTGGTCTCCTTTGCTTCTAGGTAAGGAATCTCAAAGAAAAATCAAGTTTCCTCTCCTTTTAGTCATGACGAAAATTCACCTCACCATGGTGTCTTTACCTGTTTGTTTTAGCTTCATTTGAATCTTCCAAGGGCTTGGTGGAGTCCTCTCTTGATATATTCAAGCTCTCTTTCCATTCCAAGGTAAAACAATCATTTTAATACCTTAAGATAATATATGTAAACCTAGGGTTTCAATGAGATGAACAATAAAGCTTATACTCATTCAATGTTGGTATATTGTTTAGTAGTTGACAAGGAATGAAATGCCTACCGGTTTTAGAGGGAACAAGAAAAGTTTGTGTGGAAAAGAGGTAAACATACTAACCTAATGTGGTTTAATGCCTTAGGAGAAATGAGCTTATAATGCTTGTTAAACTACTAAAGAGCAAATGGTGAATGGCTTAGTAAGGTGTTCTCAAGGAGACTAGTAAAGGAACATATGTCTTGGTGTGTGTAATTGCAGGTCAAAGGCTTATATATGTGGGAAATTCAGTGTTTAAGGTTTATGCAAGTTAAGGGCCTAAGAGCCATGTTATTTAAGGGCCTAAGTGCCAAGCAATTTAAGTTATGAACTATATTGTGATGTAGTGCTAAATGTGTGAAGTTTGTGTAAAAATGTGTTTGATGGATTTTAGGGTGCTTGAATGAAATAAGGTAAAAAAACCTAAGTGTTTGGATGTGAGTATATACAGAGAAGCTGTGGCCAAATTTGGGAAAATGTGTAAGAAGTTCTAAGATGTTTTAAAAGAATTTTGATGAACAGGAAGTGTTCTAGAGTGTAATAATGATTAGGCATGATCTTGAGGTTCTAGTATGTACCAAAGTCATTTTGGACTTAGTTAAAGACTTAGGCAAACTTTGGTAAATTGAGGAGAAAATGTAAGCTTGGAAAAGGAATTGTAAGAGTGACATAAGGAGTTTGTTTTGTAAGAAAGGATGTTTGGATGATGATGTTGTGTGGAAGATATGTCTTGCTATAATGGTTAGAATTGGCATGAATCATCACTTAGGGACTTAAGGAGTTAAACAATAAGTGTTGGAGGCTTGAGGAATTTGGCTAAGTGTTTAAAGGTTTGGAAGTTGAGCATTTGCCTTGTCCGAACTTCCGTCCGGACATGGAAGTTCGGACAGGCTCTGTTGGTAAGAAGTTTTGCACACTCGAACTGTGTCCGAACTTGGGAAGTCCGGACACATGTTCGGACGCATGGATTTCCGCATAAGAGATTCTCGACTCACGTCCGAACTCCGAAGTCCGGACACAAGTTCGGATGTGTGTCTATTTTCAGTTCAAAGTCACGGCTTGCGTCCGAACTTGGAGGTTCAGACACAAGTTCGGACAGGCCACTGTATGGACCAAAATTTGTTGTTTTAAGGTATGGAAATGATGTGTAATGATGGGGATTGATAGGTAATGATGTTATAAAGTTTTAAGGACATGTTAGGTGAGTTTAATGAGAATTAGGTGGGTGAGAAGTGTAATAAAATGTAAAGGTATAAGTAAAATGTGAAGTTATGTAACTAAGTTAACGGGGAGAAGTACAAGCATAAGACATTAAATGATCATGCTACCCGATGTTAATAAAGGTACATGTAATGTTATCAGTTGTTCGAGAATTGCTCGAGGAACATATGTGGACGTGGTAGAGTGGACTCCGTGACAGTATGGTTTTCTTGCAACCTGTGTCCTACCGGATTACACCGGCTTGTATGCCAATGTGTTTCTGTATGTTGCCACGTTGTAAGGTAAAACATGTAATGAGTTTACATAATTCATATATGTGGCGTGTTCAACTCCGATACCATTTAACCTCGGCAGTTTTAACCTTAGTTAACTGAGTCTAGGATCACATGAGAGTTCGGTATTCGGATTAAACGACCCGAACCATGGGGCGTTCTAACCACGGCTACGCGTGAGTTGATTATGTGATGTTGTGTAAGTGAATGTAGGATCTCCCTTGTATGTTTAACCCAGTTCTAATACTGTATTGTGTGCTGATGTGATAGGTTCCACAGCGGAGTCTTTAACTGTGAATATTTATATATTATGGGGGGTGAGGAATCCGGTTGTTCCGGTCGCGCGTTGTTTGGGAGTTGTTGATACAGTTTCTTCAGCTTCCTCTCGTTGATTGTCTTCCTTCATTGGTCTTCGATCACCCCTGAGCTTAACCAAGGCTCTGACTGACGTCTGTTGGGATTATGTTGTTGTGTTCGGGTCACTAAACCCGATCCATCTTTATGTTAAGTTATTCGTTCGCCTAACAGAACGGTAACGAGTTATGTAAACGAGCTTAGCATGAGTTTGACAGCATCCTCTAGGCTCTCCCAGTGAACTAACTATGTTTGGGTCGGTTCCTAAGAGAACCATTCCCGTTATTTATGTATTCTTTGTGATGCAATACCTATTGCGGTATTATGTTGTGCACGTGGAAACGTGCAAAGTGTTGTTAGGTGTTGTGTAGTGTATGTTATATGTTGTATAATGTGGAGTGTGGATCATGGATATGATTCCCAGTTGTGATAAGAGGCGTTTAAGGATAACCCGATTTAAGGGTAAGTGTCGTCTATTAAGGAAGTAGCTCCATTAGAGGAGGAACACTCTAGGGATAATGAATACCATGAGTGACTTATTAAGTAAGGATATATTATCCGTTTGTTGAGTCCGTTGAGGCAAAATGATTATGTGTTGTGTGTTTACAGTTGCATGTATGATTTAAAAATAATCAACCGCATGCTAAGACGACAATTAGTTGTGCGTGGCCCAGTAGCATGTGGGCTGCGGGATTACCATACCAGCAAAGGTGCTGAGCCCCTTGGGGGCCACCCTTTCTCTTCTTTTCCTATTTCAGGTACGAAGTGCTGGAAGCCGTTCGAGAGTAGGACGGGGTAGTCATTGTACATGGGTAATCGTTTATGTTGTATACAGTAGGTGTAGTAAGACCGAAATTGTTATCGGTGTAGTTATAAATACTTGGTATAGTTGGAAGGTGTATGTGTGTTGTTTGTGTAATGGAAAGGGATAGTAAGGTGTAGTCGCTCGGGAATTTAGCCCATCAGACCGGTACAATGTGTATGTATAGCCTTGTTAGCCACGTGGGTGGCTAACGGCGTGTAACACCAACGAGATAAGTAATGTGATGAGGTTGTTTCCGCTGCAGTTTATTGTAAGTGTGTTATTGTTGGATGGGGTGTTACAAAAGTGGTATCAGAGCGAAGTATCGCTCTGATGACTGAACTACCGAGCTTAGGAAGTACCGAGTTAGGATTTTAGTACTTTGGGTTAAGGGTTTGAGTAGCGTGAGAGATACGCAGTTAGGACTTACCAGTGTGTACAGGAAACCTACAATATCCTTCCCGCCCTCCACAATCCCTGTTTTATAACTTGGGAAACAACGCCAGAGAGATGAAAGTCCTCTCATACTCGGGAATACCCGATCTGCTGTTTTGAATACCTCTAAGGGTACAGAGAACCTGTCATACGGTAGATCCTGAAAACTGGGAATCCCGGTGACGGTTTCCATCTGAACAACGTTAACCGCATTAATAGCGAAGAATGAAGGATCTTGTGTATAGAAGAATAGAATTTCCGGCAACCTGGGTCGACATGCCGAGCAGTCGAGAACAACCAGTAGTGCAACAGGCAAGAAGTGGATTAGTGAAACCCGAGACGAGTGTCTACAGGACCACAGTTGTTAAATAATACACCAACGTATACCAACCGACAAAGGAACTACAACGTAGTGCCCAACAAGAGACAATCTCGGCAACCACGACAATGCGTGGAACGGGCTACGAAGAGGAAACAATACAAAAAAGGGGGGTCTTCCAGGATGGGGAACACCCTAGTTAATGATTATCATATGAGGACAGTGAGAAATCACCTAGAAGAGTTATTATCAAGGCAGTAAGATCAGTGAGGGCCAACAAGGCCACTGATGACAGTATGGGTAAAAACAATACCACAACTGGTATGTGTTAAACCGATAGCCAGTTAGCATGGCGCACTTGCCATAGCAAGTGCTGCAATAACAGGGCTGTTTGGGAAATTTATAACCACTACAAAGTACTTAGTAAAGTACTAGAAAGTTAAATGTGATCGTCATAACAGTGGAAGGGCCTGTTAGCCTAACCCCTGTAATTGGAAGTACACCAGTCGCAAGAGCTAGACTTGGTTAAGGTAAGAAGATGTTGTGAACCATGAGAATTCTTCTTTCAACCCAGATTTATTCAAACCCTTTTCTTTTCAAAACCAAATTTTCTTCAACCAACACTTCTTTCTAACCTTCTTTTAAACCAAATCAGTAAAAACCCAAGGGCAGTTGATAAAGATACAACAGTGGATTAACTTTCCCTCGATTAAGTTCGGGAAGCACGGGACGCATATTGTCAGGGGACGATATAAGGGAGTTGACAACAGAATACTTTACCTAGGCGTGTGACGGACACTACGAGTGTACCAACTGAATTGTGGGATGACCGCACTCCGATAGGAGCTTGTGGGCCTGACAGACCTACTTATGGGTTAGTTGGGTAAGTAGTAATGTATTATGGTACCCCATATATGTATACGAGTGGAGTCCGAAACACGGGAAGTAGTCGACTCCGTCTACGTCAGCAGCATGAGTCAAACAAGAGCTAAGGATTACAAGGAGTAGTTGAAGTTAAGGAACTCATTAAGATAACTAGACTAAAGGAATTAGTGAACTCATTTTTTAAGGAAATGTTTAAGAGTCAGGAGGTGCAAAGTGCACTAACTGTAATGTAAAGACTCTTATACGTCTTAAGGATCCCCAAGGATAAACATGATAGCTGGAACGATGACCCAGCCTGTGTATGGCAAGGCAGATGCCTAATGTGGACACATTAATGTGCAATGAATGGGATGAAACTCCCAGAAGGAGTACCTACACTACCAGGAAATGCTGATCTTCACAGAAGGAGATAATAAGCCAGTTAAGAACGCAACGGCATGACCAATGAATATACCAATAAGTGCGAACCAGATGTAATGGCATGACTTAGCACACCTAGGAGCAATCCTTAAAGGGTGTTCGCATCAACAATTGTTGCACGAAATAACGTGACAGAAACACGAGGATTGAAACTAACACCCAGTTTAGACATAAGTTGTCAGGAGACGGACTGACAAACCTGAGGGGCATCCATGAAAGGAAACGCGCAACGACCTTGTCATGGAGCTCAATATAACATCCAAACCATATAATATTGTATAGAGAAGTACATGTGTGTGGACAGCCTATAATGAGCGCAGCTCAAGGCAATAAGACTTGTAAGCCACAAGCAACATATGTTATGTAAATTCGATTAATTGCAAAAGTTTATGTAATATAAGTGAATAGAGTGGCAAACGAACCACTGCATTAAGAGTGGGGATACCTCTCGATATTGTGAGACCGCAGGAGCGGTAGTTATGTGTATCAAGCCCAGAAATATGTTAAGGATTGACCATATTGTTATTGAAAGAGAGCAGTTAGCTTAGTAACATGGTGTGTATAAAGTGAAACACCGAGCTGAATAATGCCGGCTTATGACTCGAATGATCGATGCTCAAGAGCATTCAGTAGTCATCCAAATGAGGATGAACCATAATACAAATGATATAAGTATATGCGTGGAAGTTAATGTGACAGTAAATACGATGTAAGTTAGTGTTATACAATAAGTACGGTGCGCAGTAAGCGACCGTTGTATAAGTGTTGTGGCGGATAAGACCAGTTGTGGGTTAACTCAATGGACATGCAAGCAAGTGATGATACACAGACTGGGCAATAAGCTAATGGTCGGTACTATGTGATAAGGAACTCAGTGTGAATCCATGGCGAATCACATAAGGGATTTACTGTCAAGAGTTTACGCCTCTGCACTCTGTATGACTGAGTGTTTGGTATTGCACTTGCGCAGTAATGATCGAGTGGGATAGCTAGGAATTGGAACATGTTAATTGTGGAGGAATAATGTTATAATGGCCGATGCATAGGAAATGCAAGACCACACCAATAAAAGAGTACTTGTACAAAACCAAATGTGGAGACTGATTAACAGTAAGTGACTACAGTAGCACTAACTGCCAAATTCGGTATGGAATATACCCCAAATGTTGTAAATAGCTGAGAGCACTACACCTAGGTAGTAGCTCAATCTCAACCGACAGTGAGTCGGAAGGAAACAAGTCAATCATTGTGAAATACATAGCTGTATACACAGTAAATTGTTATGGATTGGATAGAAAGTTTATAACTCACCGATTCGCTAACGGTAAGGAGATCCACGCGTCGGTTGAGAAACCGTGTCACCAAGATAAAGGTGATAAGTGGGATGTACAATACAGTAAGAATAACAAATGGGGCAATTAAGCTCTACAGTTACTAGAGTTTCACAGCAGAAACTAGTGAGCCAGTGATTCAAGTGTTGAATGTACATGGTAAACATGAGTGATGGCTAATTATTAACGCTAGAAGCCTACAGGCCAGAATCGAAACCAACTAAGAGTTTAAACAAACTCCAATGAGAATTCTGGTTTAGGAACTAAACCGCCAATATGGTTAAGATCCTCTAATCAGAATCCATTGTGTAATAGACCGCGTGGAAGTTAAAACACTTCACGACGGCAGAACATTTTAAGCCAATGTTTATGATTGATTACGTGGGCGTAATCCCTTTTAAGGGGGGTAGAGCGCAAACCACTTAGTGTATATACCGTACAAGAGTACGTAGTGTATGTGACTTATATTGTGCATAGCACAAAATTATTGTTTTGATGATGGTGTGTGTGTTACGTAAACATACACATTCATTCATGGTTTAATTGTGATAATTACGCACTGAAGATGCGAAACCATTGTGATAAGTGTGGTATTTGTTAATAATACAAGTGTGGGGAGTGGAGAAACTCCCGGGGGAACAAACCCCGACAGTGTATAAATGTGAAATTGTGTGTTGTATTTTGATAAAATATATGTGTATATATACTATATAGTGATTCATGAAAGGTTATGAAACCGATATAGAACTAGTGAGAATAATATTCCCTAGGTAACAACATTAAAGTGAATGGAAATAACTGATAGACGAAGTTCTATCCCTTGGAGATGTTATGATCATGACTAGAATGATTTAAAAGATAGAAAATTGGAAAGAGTGATTAATTGATGCTTGAAAATGAAGTGGGAGGTGGAACTTGATTTGCATTGATCAAGGAAGCCGAACACAAATTGGGGTGGAAGATAGTTCAACACTGATGCTGATCACATCAGGGTTGGATGACTCTTGAAACTCCCTATAAGTGGTCACAAATAACCACGCTAAGAAAAGAAGCAAAGAGCTTAAGTTGGACTTGGAGTTGTGTGTGTTTTCAAAAGGATTTCAATTGGTATTTATAAAACGTTGATAGATACTTTATATAATTAAAGTCTTCTTACTTAACCTCACAAGGAAAATTTTAAATTTAAGTGATAGTTTTGATCTCCCAAAGGCACGGGGACGGAAGGCGTCCATCGCGACCGGGTTCTGCGGGATAACAGTGATATCAAAGATATTTTTGATGCTATACATGCTAAGACATGTTGTGTGGTATGTGTAATAAATATTATTTTGACCTTGAGTTCCTAAAGTGTATGTTATCAAGAACCTATGAGTCTAAATGTTGTAGTGTTATATAGACCTATGTGGCTAAAGACTGTTATGTTATCAAGACCTATGTGTCTATGTTGTTATGTTACCCAAGACCAGTGAGTCGAAGGGGTTGTTATGTATGTGTAAGTGTGTTAAGAGACCCGGACCATTGAGTCCGAGGTTTCATGTGAATATGTGTGTTTGTGTGGATGTGAATGTGTTGCCCGGACCATTAGTCCGAGGTTGTGATGTAAAGTGTGTTTGGTTTGGAAGTTTTATGGCTATAAGTAATCCCCGTATTCTATATAATGATGTGTGGGAAGTGTGAACTTCGAGGACAAGTTCTTTTAAGGGGGGTAGATTGAAATACCCAAACCTTGATATATTGTTAAACATTTAAACTATGGTATGTAAAGGCTAAAAAAGTGCCTTAGAAACATCAGTGAACAATTTAAACCACCGTAAATGCAATAAAGCACTAAGACACAGTTTGAGCAAAACATGCTCTAAGCTATGAGCGAACTTGGTTAGGACCCAAAAGCCTACCAAGGCTTCATATATTCAAGTATGATTTAATAAGGCTAATTAAGTCCTTAGGAAACTTGGTAGACAATGAAACCAAACAAACACAAATAATACCTTAAAGTCAATAAGAGCAAAATGTGCTCTAAGCTTGGGATAAATTTGTATAAGACCTATGGTCATACCTATACCTTAAAATATGTTAATGACATATAAATCAATTACCAAAGAAACCAAGCTTGAAACAAGTTAAAACACAAAAAGTGCTTTAAGGAGTCTTAAAGCACGTTTTGAAAAATTGTCTTGTAATGAGTTTGAATGGCTAAATGTCCATCATTACTCTTAATTAACATGTGTACTATATAGTATCACTTTGGAAGTCTATATCAATGGAAATCAAAAATTTCACTTCTATGTGCCTTGTTTGTGAATAGTGATTTTTATAAGCTAGTTTGTAACATATAATGTTATAAGTAATTAAATTGGTCAACAAAGACTAATATACCTTAATAATAAGGGGGCCGGTTTTGTAGTAATGAGTCAACCAAACATGTTAACTTGTTAAGTAAATAAAGATGACTCATAAGTTACTATTGCTTTAAGTTATAAATATCTTCAAAAGCAAAACCAATCTCACTTCTCTCATTCTTCTTCATTTCACACGTTCCCTTCTTCTTCTACCTTCTTCTCTCTCATTCACGTTTCTACAGCAACACCAACACCACCATCATTTTCCATCTTTGACCACTTGTATATCCTAGCTCACTTGGCCAATGAAATTCTAAGACCACCATTCTCTTCCTCTCATCAAGCTCTTCATTTCTATCTTCTCAAAACTTCAAGAGCCCCATTTCGGTGCCATGGAGTTCCACCATTTAAGGAGCTTGAGCTTATCTTTCTACATATTGGTCTCCTTTGCTTCTAGGTAAGGAATCTCAAAGAAAAATCAAGTTTCCTCTCCTTTAGTAATGACCGAAAAATTCATCACCATGGTGTCTTTACCTTGTTTGTTTAGCTTCATTTGAATCTTCCAAGGGCTTGGTGGAGTCCTCTCTTGATATATATTCAAGCTCTCTTTCCAGCCAAGGTAAAACAATCATTTTAATACCTTAAGATAATATATGAAACCTAGGGTTTACAATGAGATGAAAATAAAGCTTATATACTCATTTCAATGTTGTATATTGTTTAGTAGTTGACAGGAATGAATGCCTACCGGTTTTAAGAGGGAACAAGAAAGATGTTTGTGTGGAAAAGAGGTAAACTACTACCTAATGTGGTTTAATGCCTTAGGAAGAATGAGCTTATAATGCTTGTTAAAACTACCTAAAGACTACCTAAAGAGCAAATGGTGAATGGCTTAGTAAGGTGTTCTCAAGGAGACTAGTAAAGGAACATAGTCTTGGTGTGTGTAATTGCAGGTCAAAGGCTTATATATGTGGGAAATTCAGTGTTTAAGGTTTTACAAGTTAAGGGCCTAAGAGCCATGTTATTTAAGGGCCTAAGTGCCAAGCAATTTAAGTTATGAACTATATTGATGTAGTGCTAAATGTGTGAAGTTTGTGTATAAAAATGTGTTTGATGGATTTTAGGGTGCTTGAATGAAATAAGGTAAAAAAAACCTATGTTTGGATGTGAGTATATACAAGAGAAGCTATGGCCAAATTTGGGAAAATGTGTAAGAAGTTCTAAGATGTTTTAAAAGAATTTTGATGAACTAGGAAGTGTTCTAGAGTGTAATAATGACTTAGGCATGATCTTGAGGTTCTAGTATGTACCAAAGTCATTTTGGACTTAGTTAAAGACTTAGGCAAACTTTGGTAAATTGAGGAGAAAATGTAAGCTTGGAAAAAGGAATTGTAAGAGTGACATAAGGAGTTTTGTTTTGTAAGAAAGGATGTTTGGATGATGATGTTTGTGTGGAAGATATGTCTTGCTATAATGGTTTAGAATTGGCATGAATCATCACTTAGGGACTTAAGGAGTATAAACAATAAGTGTTGGAGGCTTTGGAGGAATTTGGCTAAGTGTTTAAAGGTTTGGAAGTTGAGCATTTTGCCTTGTCCGAACTTCCGTCCGGACATGGAAGTTCGGACAGGCTCTGTCGGGTAAGAAGTTTTGCACACTCGAACTGTGTCCGAACTTGGGAAGTCCGGACACATGTTCGGACGCATGGATTTCTGCATTAAGATTCTCGACTCACGTCCGAACTTCCGAAGTCCGGACACAAGTTCGGACGTGTGTCTATTTTCAGTTCAAAGTCACGGCTTGCGTCCGAACTTGGAGGTTCGGACACAAGTTCGGACAGGCCACTGTATGGACCAAAATTGTTGTTTTAAGGTATGGAAATGATGTGTAATGATGGGGATTGATAGGTAATGATGTTATAAAGTTGTTAAGGACATGTTAGGTGAGTTTTAATGAGAATTAGGTGGGTGAGAAGTTGTAATAAAACGTAAAGGTAAAATAAGTTAAAATGTGAAGTTATGTAACTAAGTTAACGGGGAGAAGTTACAAGCATAAGACATTAAATGATCATGCTACCCCGATGTTAATAAAGGTACATGTAATGTTATCAGTTGTTCGAGAATTGCTCGAGGAACATAAGTGGACGTGGTAGAGTGGACTCCGGTGACAGGTATGGTTTTCTTGCAACCTGTGTCCTACCGGATTACACCGGCTTGTATGCCAATGTGTTTTTCTGTATGTTTGCCACGTTGTAAGGTAAAACATGTAATGAGTTTACAGTAATTCATATATGTGGCGTGTTCAACTCCGATACCATTTAACCTCGGCAGTGTTAACCTTAGTTAACTGAGTCTAGGATCACATGAGAGTTCGGTATTCGGATTAAACGACCCGAACCATGGGGCGTTCTAACCACGGCTACGCGTGAGTTGATTATGTGATGTTGTGTAAGTGAATGTAGGGATCTCCCTTGTATGTTTAACCCAGTTCTAATACTGTATTGTGTGCTGATGTGATAGGTTCCACAGCGGAGTCTTTAACTGTGAATATTTATATATTATGGGGGGTGAGGAATCCGGTTGTTCCGGTCGCGCGTTGTTTGGGAGTTGTTGTATACAGTTTCTTCAGCTTCCTCTCTGTTGATTGTCTTCCTTCATGGTCTTCGATCACCCCTGAGCTTAACCAAGGCTCTTGACTGACGTCTGTTGGGGATTATGTATGTTGTGTTCGGGTCACTAAACCCGATCCATCTTTATGTTAAGTTATTCGTTCGCCTAACAGAACGGTAACGAGTTATGTAAACGAGCTTAGCATGAGTTTGACAGCATCCTCTAGGCTCTCCAGTGAACTAACTATGTTTGGGTCTTCCTAAGAGAACCATTCCCGTTATGTTATGTATTCTGTTGTGATGCAATACCTATTGCGGTATTATGTTGTGCACGTGGAAACGTGCAAAGTGTTGTTAGGTGTTGTGTGTAGTGTATGTTATATGTTGTATAATGTGGAGTGTGTGGATCATGGATATGATTCCCAGTTTGTGATAAGAGGCGTTTAAGGATAACCCGATTTAAGGGTAAGTGTCGTCTATTAAGGAAGTAGCTCCATTAGAGGAGGAACACCTAGGGATAATGAATACCATGAGTGACTTATTAAGTAAGGATATATTATCCGTTTGTTGAGTCCGTTGAGGCAAAATGATTATGTGTTGTGTGTTTACAGTTGCATGTATGATTTAAAAATAATCAACCGCATGCTAAGACGACAATTAGTTGTGCGTGGCCCGTAGCATGTGGGCTGCGGGATTACCATACCAGCAAAGGTGCTGAGCCCCTTGGGGGCCACCCTTTCTCTTCTTTTCCTATTTCAGGTACGAAGTGCTGGAAGCCGTTCGAGAGTAGGACGGGGTAGTCATTGTACATGGGTAATCGTTTATGTTGTATATAACAGTAGTAGTAAGACTGAAATTGTTATCGGCATTAGTTATAAATACTCGGTATAGTTGGAAGGTGTATGTTTGTTGTGTTAATGGAAAGGGATAGTAAGGTGTAGTCGCTCGGGAATTTAGCCCATCAGACCGGTACAATGTGTATGTATTAGCCTTGTTAGCCACGTGGTGGCTAACGGCGTGTAACACCAACGAGATAAGTAATGTGATGAGGTTTTTTCCGCTGCAGTTTATTGTAAGTGGTTATTTGGATGGGTGTTACAAAGATAGTTTCATATCGCAGTACTCCTAGGGAGCCGACTTTTAAGCTAGTATCTGCTATATCTTTGATGAAGAAAGTGAAGAAGGGACAGCCAGTTTATTTGTGCTACGTCCAGGACATGAGGCAAAAAGAGAAGACACAGCCAGACATACCGGTCATTTCATATTACCCTGATTTAATTCCTGAAGAATTACCAGGCATGCCACCCAAGAGAGATGTGGAGTTCTCATCGACTTAGTACCAGGCACGGGGCCTATTGCTAAAGAACCCTACAGAATGGCACCAGTAGAAATGAAAGAGCTGAAGATTCAGTTAGAAGATCTGCTTAACAAAGGTTTCATCAGACCGAGTGCATCACCATGGGGAGCACCAGTATTGTTTGCGAAGAAGAAGGATGGTAGCATGCGACTATGCATTGACTACAGGGAGCTTAACGTAGTCACCGTCAAGAACAAGTACTCGTTACCAAGGATTGACGATCTGTTTGACCAGTTAAGAGGTGCTACATTTTTCAAAGATTGATCTGAGATCAGGATACCATCAGATATGGATAGTGGATGAAGATATAGAGAAGACAGCCTTTCGAACACGCTATGGGCACTACGAGTTCACAGTGATGCCATTTGGCTTATCGAACGCCCCAGCTATATTCATGGACCTTATGAACCGATTGTTCAGGGAGCAGTTAGACTCATGAGTGGTTGTATTCATCGACGACATTCTAGTCTATTTGAAGACCAAGGACGAGCACGAGGT
This sequence comes from Limonium bicolor, assembly GCA_023374045.1. NCBI lineage: Eukaryota > Viridiplantae > Streptophyta > Magnoliopsida > Caryophyllales > Plumbaginaceae > Limonium > Limonium bicolor. Next base: position 307,442,929 of record CM041777.1, on the reverse strand, counting down.
GCATCTAAGGCAAGTTTTGCAGACCATGAGAGAGAACCAATTGTATGCCAAGCTTTCAAAATGTGATTTCTGGCTAGACAGTGTATCTTTTCTAGGGCATGTAATATCAGTCAGCGGTATATCTGTAGATCCTGCAAAGATTGAGGCAGTTAAGACTTGGCAAGACCGAAGACAGTGACAGATATCTGTAGTTTCTTGGGATTAGCTGGTTACTACCGCAGATTTGTGCAAGACTTCTCCAAACTGGCGAAACCAATGACCAGCCTGATGAAGAAAGACTCTCCATTTGTATGGACAGCGGATTGCGAGTGTTCCTTTCAACACTGAAGAACCTACTGACGTCGGCACTCATACTCACCATTCCAAAGAGGACCGACGAGTTTGAAGTTTATTGCGATGCCTCGGGCACAGGGATAGGGTGTGTACTCATGCAGAATGGTAAGGTTATTGCTTATGCATCACGACAGCTGAAGAAACACGAAGAGAACTACCTGACTCACGATTTGGAATTGGGAGCAGTAGTGTTTGCACTGAAGATCTGGCGCCACTACTGATATGGAGTTACAGTGATAGTCTACTCAGATCATAAGAGCCTTCATCATTTATTCACTCAGAAGGAGCTTAACATGAGACATAGGCGATGGGTCGAGTTTCTGAAGGACTACGACATCGACCTCAGGTACAAGGAGGGCAAGGCAAATGTTGTTGCTGACGCCCTGAGCCATAAAGCTCATTCCTTATTTGCCATGACAGGAGACAACGGCCTCATCGAGGAGGTACGCTGTGCTAAAGAAAAAGACCATTACATGCAGACTATCAGGCAGTAGTTGACCGACGGTATCTTTGAGACAAAAATATGATTTTGTACTCAGTGAAGAAGGGTTAATCAAATTGAATGGTCGTTTGTGCATTACAGAGTCCAGCCCCGACTTGAAGGAAAAGATACTACAGGAAGCTCATTGCTCATCCTTATCAGTACACCCAGGATCATCGAAGATGTACAGGGATCTAAAATTACATTTCTGGTGGAGTGGTATGAAGAAAGATGTTACAGAGTTTGTGGCGAGATGTATGACGTGTCAGAAAGTAAAGTTCGAGCACCGTAGACCGGGCGGTTTAGTACAGCCGATGCCCATTCTATATTGGAAGTTCGAGGATATATCCATGGATTTCGTAGTAGGTCTTCCAACGACTAGAGAGGTGCTAACATGATATGGGTCATCGTCGACAGACTGACGAAGGTAGCAAAGTTTATTCCTATCAAGGACACTTGGAAAGTCCCCAAGCTGGCGGAAATCTTCCAGAGAGGAGCATTAGACACCACGGTGTTCCTAAATTGATTGTTTCAGATAGAGATTCAAGGTTTGTTTCCAGGTTTTGGCAGCAAGTTCTGGAGGCATTGGGTACGAAGCTGGAGCTAATTATAGCCTTCCATCCACAGACAGATGGTCAGAGTGAACGAACAATTCAAACATTAGAGGACATGCTTAGAGCTTGTGCCTTAGACTTCCAGGAAAGCTGATAGATCGACTACATCTGATCGAGTTTGCGTACAACAACAACGATCATGCATCCATTCAGATGCCACCATTCCTGGCATTGTACGGCAGGCCATGCAGCACACCACTTTGTTGGGACGAGGCCAGTGAGAATATCATCTTAGGGCCAGAGTACCTAGATCAGATGAAAGAGGATATTGTGCAGATACGCAAGAACATGAAGATAGCCAAGGACAGACAGAAGTCATATGCTCATGTCTGGAGGAGAGACCTCGAGTTCGCAGTAGGCGATCGAGTCTTCCTCAGAGTTTCACCGATGAAGGGAGTTTTTAGATTTGGGTAGAAGGCAAGCTTAGCCCGAAGTATGTAGGACCGTACCTTATCACGGAGCGAGTGGGCCCATTAGCTTACAGATTAGATTTACTTGTTGAGCTTGGGAGAGTGCACAATGTGTTTCACATTTCTCAGCTAAAGCAGTATGTGCCTCACCCATCACATATCTTAGAGCCCGAGACACTCGAGCTAGATCCTACACTTAGATATGAGGAGACCCCAGTTCGCATGTTAGACTCCAAGACTAGGGAGACCAGGAACAAGACCATTAGAATGGTCAAGGTTTTGTGGTCAAACCACGACATTTAGGAGGCGACATGGGAGTTAGAAGACTCCATGCGAGACAAGTATCCAGCACTTTTCTTTTAGTTTGTGTATACTTGTGGGGGTACGTGGGCGTAACCCTTTTTAAGGGGGGTAGAGCACCACATGGACTTGCATATTTGCAGTCTGGTTTTGGTTGTGTTTGGTTGTTTGTGTTTGATTGTTGCGCATGTGTGCACTTTAGTGAATGGTTATTGATGTGTTCAATGTAACACTTGGTTATGGATGTGTTCTATGTAACACTTGGCATTGATGTGTTCAATGTAACACTTGGATGGTTAATAAAAGCACACTTATTTGCTTTACAGTATTTATCAAGTTACTTATGTTGTGATTACATTGATTATCACGAACAAAGGATATGGGTTTATTCGAGTTATATAAACTCGGACTACTGATGGAACGTAGAGATGTCAATATAGTATTGACACCCAGGAATGATAAGTATACAGGGAATAGATATGAGGAACTTGATTCCATAGGATGAATAAGTAGAAGTTATGACTTCGGGACGAAGTCCTTTTAAGGGGGTAGACTGAAATACCCCTAACATTTAAATAATGGTAAATAAACATTATTTGAGGGATTATTAAACCCTGATAAAAGTATATAAACAGTTAGGCGTTAAAAACGCACCTAAACTCCTTAAGGTCATAAACGGGCGTTAAGCCGGACCTTAAGCTAAACAAGTTATATAAGCTATAAACTTCATATGAAGTTAATCAAGGATCATTATATGACCCTTAGAACACAGGACCTCATCTAAAACTGAGTAAAAATACAAAATGCCCGAGAATTCCCTTACGGGCCCGAAAGTTCTCAAAGTCCCGAAAATATTTTATAAGATGAAGTAAAGCATTACACTTCATTCCAAATGCACCATAACACTTCATTAAACATATAAGATGAAGTCCTCACGCTAAATTCTCAGTTAAACGTAAAGCGCTCGGAGGTTTCCGATGGGGGCCCCATAAACCCCCGGGAATGCCCCGGAGAAGTGCCGAGGTGGCACGAACTCCTATATAATTCATTCTTGGAGTTCCTAACATCATTATTCAACATTCTAAAGAGAATTATCAAGCTAATTTGTCAGAAATAAACAAAGTGCTCGGGGGAATTTCTTAACGCTCCTATTTTGCTCGGGAGTGTCCCGATAGCCCGGAAATTATGTATTGAGTTGGTATAACCTCATATAACTCAATGTAACACCTTAACATACTATTATTGACTATAAACAATGTTTATAAACACTTGGAACTCATAGCTACTACTTATTTTCCAGAATATCCTTAAAGCACAAAAACACACCTTCGGGTGTCATAAAAACGCGTTCTACGCTATTACCTTGAAGTTTTTGAGGAGCCACGAGTTGGGAATCCTAAATGGAGATAGGTTGACCATCTAAATCAATTAAATCTAGTGCTATAAACATAGCACAAACAGGGCCGATTTTATGCTCAAAAAGTACTATAAAATCAGCATTTTACCTTAGAAACTTTCATCTTTTACCATGATATAAATGTACCAATTAAATGTTGTGGCTTATAACATGTTTATAATATGGTCTTAATAAAATATAGTGTGACAGGAATCAAATTAAAAATCAGTCCCATATGGTCTCTATATTGGGCACCATTTTAGGTGTTTTTGACTAGGATTTTAGCTTGTAAATTGTCTTATGGAATGATGACTCATCTTCCACGTGCCATGTGATAATGTGTCAAATAATCCTAGTCAAATGAACCCTCCATTACCGATTTCCTGCAAGAAATAACAAAGAGAATAAGTTAGGAAATTAAATACATAAAGAGAATTCTAGATCTAACTTTATACATGTGCAAATAAACAAGAAAACAACTTGTCCTCTAGCACATGTGGCTGCCGATTTTGTGTGGAGAAAAGCAATTTTGATTGCTATGCATTAGTCAAATAAAACAACTACCTAACTAAGCATGTGCCTATGTTCAATATAAACAAAAATCAAATGGTCTTCTCTAGCCACCCATTACCGAAATCAAGCAAGGAAATGAGGTTTGATTGCCTTGTAAAAATTAAAATAAGACATCTACCAACCTAGGCATGTTCTCATGTTTCAAAGGACAAAAATTAAATGCAATACAAGCAGCACATTACCGTAACTACAAGGATAAAGGAGTCAACATTGGCATGGTTTCTAGTTAGAAAATTCAAAGAAGACATCTACCTACATTTGCCTTTGTCTTCTTGTTTCAAGTTGTCAACAAAGCCATCCTACCCCTTTGTCATCCAGCAGAAAGCCTAGTTCAATTAAGAGACTTTTATGGTCAAATTTTGTAGTCAAAAATCAAAAGCAAAGACATAAAATAATGCCTTTGAATATAACAATTATTTCCATTTGATTCTTTGCCTTTGCTTTCCTTAATACCCTACGTGACTTACCATTCCCTTTGCCCATTCATTCAGTCGATTGGTAAGTCTTCCATTGCTCTCTCTCTTTTCTTTATTCCTTAGCTAGTTTATTCTTTAGGGCGTCAAAGCTCCATTAATGGTGAATTAAGTTCTAACACCATTTATATGTAATTTTCCTAGTTAATTTTCCTAAGTCTTGAAGCAAGAATCATCCTAGCAACTCTTGCAAATTTCGCCAAGCTTAAGTGTTCCAAGCAGTCACCTAGATTCACAACAACACAAGGAACAACAAGATCAAGTTAAGGTATATATTTCATACTTGAAAATCCTAAGTAAATACCTAAGTCATTTCCGAAAATTATTAACTTCTAAACCAAGGTTCTCTTCATCATTTCATGAAGGAAACTTGGATCTACAATCATCCCAAGGTGTACCAAAAATTCCTTGAAAAATACTTAAGGTAAACTCTTGTCAAACTACTCCAAATATTACTTATAAATCATTGTTAGAAGTCTAACACATGGATCTCCTAAACTTATATATGGAGGCCGAATACTCTTCATCAAAATAACATTTGAAGAGCTTGGAGTTCAAGGAGAAATCAAGTACAAGAATCATCTTGATTTAAGGAGTAAGTTTCTATAATTAAGGTTTATTAAGTTTAAGCTTGATTTAAGCTTCAAACTTGGTATAAAAATTATGTATAAGCCTTAGTAATATTAAGGCCAAATTATTATAGGTTATAAGGTCAAGAAAATAATTTATAACATATAAGGTAAGATTATTACCTTAAGGTATAAATTTGTGTCACAAAAATTAATTATGATATATATAAGATCAAACCGAATTTTCAAGGAATAAAATGTTCTATTTTGGGTTTATAATCATTCTAAGTCATTAGCATAATTTTTAGATGTGTTATATGGCTTTATACATTTATATATATTTATTATAAGATATAAATCAAGTTTTGAAACTATATGGTAAGACATAGTTAAGGCCGAGAATAAGATGTTTTATTGGTGATTTTTGAAGTATAAGTATATTAGCTTATATTATAAATTTTGGGAATATTAAAAATAGCTACAAGTATTTAAATGGCTAGTTTAATAAGTTATGTGGCTAAAATGTAAATTTTGAAAAGTTTAGTGTACAAATAATAATTGCCGCGAGTTAATGGGTGTATTTATTATAGTTATGATATAATATAAGGTAGGAATTAATATTATGAATTTTGGTGAATTTAAACAATGTTTAAGTGTTAAAATAACATTTTACAAATTTTTGGGGCTATTTTGTAATTTGTGGAAAGATTGGGATAAAACCGAATTACTAATGATTTTCTGGGTATATTAAAGTATTAATTATGAAATTAAGTCTTGCTCAAAGTGTTGACCAAAAACTTTGGGTTAAAATGATTTATGACATAAAATATTAAGTTTATAAAAGTTTAGGGGTGAATATGTAATTTACGAAAGTATAAATGTAAAACCGACTTGAATATGTGGCATATATAATTTGTGAAAATATATGAGTCTTTTCGGTATTTTAAGAAATTAAATATTAAAACTATATTTATAAGTTTATGTAACTTATTAAGTTTTGGGATTAAATTGTAAAGGAAAGATATATATTAAGACTGAAAGTATATGTGGTCATTTGGTAATTTATAAAAATAGAATATTCATTTTGTAATTACCGAAAGTTAAGTGGTTAATTAGCAATTTATAAAAGTTATGTGTTCAATATAATTACCGAATTTATAAGGTTGGTTTTGTAATTAAATAAGGAAAGGAATCAAAACTAAGTATTATGATATATTATGGAGTATAATATAAAGTTTATAAAATAATTGTGGTTATAATAAAAACAACCAGGTGATATTATATATGGACTAAGTGAAAATAATTAGGTATATGATTAATGGGATGAAGATACCATAAAATGGAAATTCATTATCATATGTGGTTACTACATAAAATAACGAACTGTTAAACTACCTCGAACCACTGTAAAATAATAGGGGAAAATAAAGAACATACGGGGTTAGTATACTACAAGTATTGGTATGTAGTGACTATAACGCTTAGTAAATAGTTGTATTAACGCTACCCGGTATTGCATGTAAATATAACAGCGTACGGGAAGAGATTACTAAAGCGTGAATTGTCAAGCTAGCAAGTTACACGGTGAACGGTATGTTAATTGTGTGGTCTGAATGTCCTAAGGATTTTCCTAAGGTCCGGACGTTGTGTGTTTAATTGCTAAGAGCGATATCTGTGATTTATGTATATTATCTTGTATACTGTATTGCTCAACACCATTGTTTTATTTTACGCGAACGTCTTATGACTGGAAGTTTATACATCTAAACTGGAACAAGACTAACTGACCTTTAGGTATTATGAGAACCTAACTGATGGTCAATGTTATAGTCTTAACTCAACGATTGGATATTGTATTACTGACTAAAGGGCTAACTTATAAAGAGAGGAATCCAGACTGTTTCGACTTTCTGGTTGCGCATCGTGATCACTACGAGGGACTATATCAAGAGTCACTCAAGGGAATCCATTGTCCACATTGACGATGGCAGAGGGCACTGCTGTTGGTGCACAGGTTCAACCGGAACGGTCAAAATATTATCCAGGGCCATAAGGTCAGCTGGTAACGGTTTCCATTGGACCCAGGGGACTACTGTCCATTAATAAGTTATTAAGGGTTGTCTTAACATGACGCCTGAGGAGGAATTAATTGGAAAAGTTTAAGTGGTTGGTTTAAAAGGATAAGGGTCATGTGACCTACTAACAAGTGCATTAATTAATACGCGTATCGTGTTTGGATATTACTATGGTTTATTAGTGTGTGACTATCTGGTTGTGTTTATTATTGTGATGATATTGACAGGTGAACTATTGTGTGTTTATTTAACATTACAGTTATTACTATTGTTGTAAAATGGATTATCATGTAATGAATCTAATACCAAGATGGCTAAACGACTTAAGGAATCTAGATGAGGACTACATTTAGCATACCAGCATATCGTTTGCTGAGCCCTTCAATGGGCAAAACATTCAGGTTACTGATTGAAGATACAAGCCGGATTGCGGGACACAGGGTAGCTGATGTTTTTAATAAACACTTGTAGTTTTATTATGTATTGTATTAAGGAGATTGTTGTATTTCATTTAGTTGCTCAACTTGGATTTGGTCTTAATATTAAGAGTGCTCAGTATCTTGTTCATCACAGTGAGGAGTTGAAGTTGATGGATGAAGTAAGGTTGCCTTGTTACTCACATGGGTGAGTAACGGCGTGTAACACCAATTAGTTAGTTTTATTTTCGCTGAATTATATTTTATTATGACGACTTGCGACGTTATTACAGTTTAGGATTAGGGGTGTTACATTCACAGACTCCGTCCATCCCGACTACATTACAAGTTGTGTAAGGCCCTTTACAGACTGAAACAGGCTCCACGAGCCTAGTATGAAAGACTGTCAACATATCTCTTGCAAAACGGTTTTCTAGAGGAAACGTAGATAAAACACTATTCATTCTTCATTCATCACATGACTTACTTCTAGTACAGATTTATGTTGATGATATTATTTATGGCTCTACAAGTAACACCCTCTGTGACCATTTTGCTAACCTTATGAAGCAAGAGTTCTCCATGAATGAGTTGGGTGAGCTAAAGTTCTTTTTAGAACTACAAGTTCAACAGGAAAGGGACGGGATAAAATCCACCAACAAAAGTACATCAAGGAACTCCTTGACAAGTACAATATCAGCAATGTCAAAAGCATGTCAACACCAAGCTGCACATCTGCCAAACTTCATCTGATGACGACGGAGTCGGTGTCATGCCACAGAGTATAGAGGAATGATAGGGTCCCTCTTGTACCTGACTGCCAGTCGCCCCGACATTCTCCACACAGTCTGTCTTTGTGCCCGCTTCCAAGCAGCACCAAAGCAGTCTCACCTCAAAGCGGTCAAACGTATCTTCTGATATCTCAAAGGTACAAGTACACTCTATCTATGGTATCCTCGATCGCCTACTTTACTTTATCTGGATACAAGTGACTCTGATTGGGCTAGTTCCCTCCAAGATCTAAAGAGTACTTCAGGTAATGCACAGTTCTTGGGTCTTTGTCTTGTTTCATGGTCCTCCAAAAAACAAAACTCTGTGCACTCTCTACAGCTGAGGCAGAGCATGTCTGCTGCAGCTGTTGCTTACAACTCCTTTGGATGAAACAACAACTCAAGACTATCATGTCACCCAAGAACAGATCCCATCTTTTGTGACAACAAAAGCACAATCAAAATATCCAAAAACCCAGTCCAACACTGAAGAACCAAACATATTGAAATCCGTTTTCACTTCTTGAAAGACTGTGTCGAGAAAAAGCTCATCGAACTTGACTTTGTGCCCACAGAAGATCAACTTGCAGATATCTTCACTAAACCCCTGTCCACAGCACGATTTGAAGCACTTCGATCAGTAATTGGGTTGACTCCGTCTACTTAGACGGTTGCATCTCCTTGTCCCTACCGCAATTATCAGCAGGTACTCCCTTATGTCTCACTGAGTCTGTCTTTGTTTGCACTTTGAATCTGTGAACTGTGTTTTCTTGCTTAGAACGTCTCTATGCTACTAGCGCTATACATCCCATCATCTATCCACACCCACCCGCCTAAATCCACGCCCTTAATCTCGCTGGCATCTCACGTCCCCTGATTTTTCTCGACACATGAAAACCCTACACCTTCCGCAGTCACTTTAGCCTTTATATCACCCATCAGCCTACTGTCTCTCTCACTTACATCCACCTTACACCCAAAATTCACCAATTCCAAATGGGGCATTAATTTCAACGACATCAACATCCCGACTGACATATTCCAAGATCAATCCGCCTTCAGACGTACCTTCAATCAATGGCCAACCCTAACCCATCTCCACTCACCACCACCCACCACTCATCTCCCACCAAAACCACACTTCACCCCCACACACTCTGCCACACCACCACCAACCACCCTGACACATCACCCCAACCAACACCCCTTTCTGCCCCCAAGACCGACATTCTTGAGACGGATGTCGAAGATGTCACACCACTTAAAACCCTGCCACCATCTCCACCACCTCACCAACCAAACCCTACCGCCGAAATCCAACCCACTGATCAACCGCAAGCTCCACCCAAAAAATCTCCAACACCAACCCCACAGAATCCCAAGAAAAATCAGCAACCCCAACACCTCCACAATCTCCAAAACCCAAACCTCGAAAAAAAAAGCTCAAACCATCACTTGACCCACAGCCAAACGAGTCCTACGATCTTCTGTCAAGGCCCAACCAGTCTCTCAGGTTCTGGCAAATCTTCCCCAGTCCAAGAGTTGCCCACCAACACCACGACACATCTACTGGCACCACCTCCACCAGGATCTAGAAAGCGTCCAAGCCGCAACGTTGATGTGCAAAGATAGACCCCTTCACCCAGCGCTATATGCTTGGTGACCCTACTGCAAAAAGAAATATCGACAGGGTAAGTTCCTAGATTTTTCATGGGCTCTGTCTTCAAATCTGGGGGAGTTAGTGACAACGCTAGAGGTTCAAGGGTGGAAACACCTTTTCGGTGAAATAACCGAGTGGTATCCCCAAGAGTCTGTCGATTTTTATCAAAACCTTGTCATCAGAAACGGTGCCACACAATCTTTGGTCAATTCAACTCCCATTTTCTTCAATCTTGAAAAGCTGTCCCAAATTCTTGGAGTCCCTCATACCGGTCTGTCCTTCTATGAAAAAGGAGTCCTCCCAGAAATCCCCGGAGTCCCACAAAACAAGATCTACTGCTTTTTCTCTTCAAAGAAACAAGTGGGATCCTCAATACCCCGAGGAGATCTTTCAATACTCCACCAACTCCTGCACATCCTTGTCATAAAAAATATCGTACCCCGAAAAGAAGGAAATCTTATGGTCAATTGCTTGGACCTCACAATCATGTACTGCATTATTAACCGTCACTCTCTCAATCTGGCCCAATCATTCTCCATCACTTGTCCCAGTCTGTTGATACCCCAAAACACTCCCTGGGATATGTGTTTTGGCTGCCCCGCATTCTAAAATTCTTTCAGGTACCCCTGGCGACATCCACGCCGGAGTCCATTGACGAGGCAGACACCATCAACCTCCGCTATCTGAATCGGCTAACATCCATCGACAAATCCAAGTTGCTGCCCCCACCCTCAACTCCAACAACGGCGGGTCCTTCCACTTCTCACGAGGCATTCCCTCAAGATACTCTCTACCACTCTTGGAGAAAGTGGAGCGACTCCTCGCCCTGGCAGCAGAGCTGACTCAGAGCCACTCACAGATGATGGACAGACTTGCTAGGATCGAGATGACTGTGACGGCCTTGCAGGATCAACTCCTTGACATCCAAGCAACCCTAAACCCCAACCCTGACCCTTAGATTGGCGTGTGTGTGTAGTGTTAGGACTTAGGCTGTTTTTAAGTTCTAAACACTTTTTGCTGGTTTGTGTGTGAATTTTTGACTAACTCTTTCGTGACTAATGGGCTTCCCTTTGATGAAAGCAAAAGGGGGAAGCGGTGAATCCCGTCTGGCGTACGGGCGACTCTGTTGCTGCTTTAAAAACTGCCTTTGAATTTTTGCTGATGGACCGTGTGGTCTAGTACTATAACTGCTTTTAATACTATGCCTTATTATGCCTGTTACACTGCCTATTCAATATCTGCTTGCCTGGAGTTCCTCTACGATTAAGGGGGAACCTAAATGGAGTCTTTGAACTCAACTGCTACTGCTGCTATTAAGGGGGAACTTTGACAGGGTCAGTTCCCCTAGTTCTATTGTTTTTGTTCTTATTTCAGGATTGACTCAATCGGGATTCACGGAGGTTTGCTATCATCAACAACAAGGGGGAAACTGGGGACATCAGAGTGTTGCAGAGATACCCAATCACCTCACAGAGTCAATCATCCTCAGTCAAACACAAAGAACGAGCTACTACAAGAGAGTCCATACAAATATGAAGACTTCACAGACTCTCCCATGCCGTTGCGAAAACTAAGGAGCGAACTCGGGAATGCTTCAACACCACAACGGTCATAGCCTCCCCATCACATCTGAAGTTCACGGCCCAAGTCAGGAGACCACTTAAGGACGTTGCCCACTAAGTTAGTTCTGACAATTACGGAACTAACTCCCTTGACCTGCCGCTTCTAGTGCTAGTATAAATATGTATTGTAATAGCTGTTTTCCTTTGTGTTCATTGAGAAATATTCCAGAGCTTAGAGAGAGGAAGAAATTGCTTTGTAATTCAGAGAGAGAGATACGTACCAAATTAGTTAGTGCATCTAGATAGACTGCCTAGGAAGATCCTAGTTTTTGCTACACTTACCATTGAGCTGATCAGAAAGTGTATTGGGTGAGTAAGTGAAAAACCGCTAAGTAGATCTCTTCTACTCAGTGGGCATTTGTAAGTTATTCTATTTTACCAGAGAATAAAATAACTTAGTGGTATCTTGCTGAGTTCCACAGGTCCGTCTCTAACATTAATTTGTTCAAGTCTTTTTAAGTCTTTCGCACACTAAGAGTAGCTAGTTCGATTGAGTGTCTTTTCGTCCCAGAGTGTCTCTTCTCTTTTAGAGATCGATTGAGTCAAACCAACCCTTAGACTCACACCTTAGGTTGGTTTGAGTTAGCCACCCGATCCTACATACATGCATATGTATATATATATCATTATTTTGAATGATCAAATGTACAGTTTTCAGTGACTAAATGTACATGTATGTAGCTATGTATAGCTATATGTAGTTGTAGCCAAGAAATTGGGTTCCCAAAAACCTTTATCACTGAGTTTCTAAATCATCTTTTTCACCTTCTTTAGTGGGGTAATTTTTTATGGGTCGGGTATTGGATTTAAGTTTGGGTTTTGACCCTTCCAAATTAGATTAAAGGAAATTTCATGGGATATCCCTCAGGTTTGAGCGAATTTTATGAAACATTTTTGAGATTTCATTTTCATACTGATAAGTGTGAAATTGATATGGTTTATAGGTGCTAAATTCTTATTTATGCAACCTTTTTATACGCTTTCTCACATTTATCATATATTTTTCATGACTCTTACTTTGGGCAAGAACTGATGCCAATTTATATGTTTAAATCCGGAAATGATGCTAGAAATGCATAGATCTCCTCACAAGCTTTCCAACGCCACAAACAGGGAACAAATCGGAGATGAATAATTTAGACCCTATTGAAGTTGTGTCCGGAACAACGTTTATTATATATATTTCTATGATATTGTCGTAACGACAAAGAAAAAAAGGGACAAGCAGAAAGGGAGAGAAGCGCGCAGGACCGCAGGTAACTCCAGAGTCTTCCAATAGCTATTGATGGATGAAGTTAAATAAATAATGAAACTTCCTTCCAAGAGTTATTAATGGATGAAGACAATTGAATACAGAAAGTTAAAGGAACTGGAAGGTCTTTATTTATTTTACAAAACTGAAGAGACTAAAGAAACCATCAATGGACAAACAGAAAGTCTTGAATTTGACTATAAATAAGGAAGGCTTTGGAAGTGAAAGGCGTCCATCAAACAATCACCATTTTGCACACATCGCCTCTTTTATTCTCCCTCCGCCGCGACCATTTAAACACACCGAAGAAGAGGATTTCTGCTCCAAATTCATTCAACTGCTCAACCTTTTTGCTTACGAATTTGAAGATTGGCACACAGATGAATTCTAATCTTTTATCTTGTGTTTGTTCTTTAATTATGTTAGGCTAAAGGATTAAATCTTGGGTGATGGGGGATTTGTAGTCAGACTGATATTATGATTATTTTACCAGTTGATTAAGATATTTATTTGGATTGTTCAAGTTGTTGTTTTTATTTACGCTTTTAATAAAAGCTGGAGATTTTTATTATTAGCTCTGCGAATTTCTGTCGGGATCTGACCGGTGAGTGATAGAAAGGTCATAACAACCTGTTAATCTGTGGAAAAATTGATTAGATTAATTAATTGGACCTTCAGATGCAAGAATAATTCTCACGCTTAATCCTTTTATTTGTATGGCATTAGTTCGTGATTCGGCATAATGTGTTACGGGTAGAAGAGCTCAATTTGACTAGGATTTAGTCTTAAAGAGATAAAAAGAATTTGCCAATCCAAGTGAAATACCCCAAACCAATAAAACATGGATTAAAAATCTAATCACATTAATTAAGGCCTAAACATGCCTTAAAAGTCAATTGAGAACAACAATGGTCAACACAAAGCAAATATTGCACCCTTTGACCGTTTAGGGTAAATACATACCCAAATGAGCTTCTTAGGACCTAAAATTTTTTCCTAAGCATATTAACACATAACTAAACATACTACAATCATTGTAAAACACTCCAACAAAATAAAAAGCATTTACATGCTTCAAGGTCAAGTAGGGCAAAAATGTGCTCTAAGAAACCTTAAGGTCTTATGACCTCTATTTGATATTAAATTGGATTCCTAAGATCAATTATCATGTAAGGAACACAATGAAACCGTTCTCAAAGAAAACTAAGCTCAGAAACACCTCGTGACACAAAATGTGCACTAAAACACCTTAAAGCACGTTTTTATGTATGAGCTCTATCACTTTAAAGACTAGATTACATTCTTTATATCATTAATGTGACATGATATATACTATATTATAAAGTCTAAATAAAAGTTTAAAAATAGAATCAAAATGGGTGATTTTGGGTGAATAGTAACCAAAAATAACATTTAATTACTTAACTTAAACCATGGTCAAATGTCATCCATTGACCAAGCCATTGATTTCCGCCCACTTAGCTGTCATCCTTACCCATTAGCAACATAAATATCTAGCCAATCTAATGAATCACCATTTACTATTTCGTAAAGTAACATTAAATGACATAAAAGGTAAAAACTAGCTTTCTTTCCCATTTGCCTTCTTCACAGCCGTAAGTACTCACCTCCATCTCTCTTTTGCTCCTCTTTGATGGTAAGAACACACCAAATTCAGAAGAGAACACAAATTGATCTAGGTAAGCTTATTAAGCCATTTTATGTTCATTCTCTTCACTTTTTTTCCTTTTCCAAGGAGCTAAGCATCAACCATTTCCTTCCATGGTTCTAGGTTGTTTTGGAGGTCAAAAGGAGTGTGTTTCTCGGCTATAACAAGGGAAGGAGAAGGGAAGTTCTAATCTTGTTCTTTTAAGGTAAAAATGTGCTTTAAGCACTTATCTCTTCATTCTCTTCAATTCCGGTTGGAAAGCTTTGTTCCCTTGGATTATAATCTTCTTCTTAACATGCTTATTCAGTTGATATATCAAGAGCTTCAAGTAATAGCCAAATCCATGCCAAAAACACCATTTTGGCATCTTAATCAAGGTGAAAATTAGCCATCTTCTAATGATTTATACCGGTTTTAAACTTGGTTTTAGTAGCTCTTTTGATGCTCTTATTCTTCTGTAGAAATAGGCCGAAGATCAACCTTGGTTACCTTGGTATTCTAAGGTAAATTTTACCTTGAAAATATACATTAAACACTTCTTATGATTAGCTCTTGCTTGGAGACTAATCATGCCTTAATTTCTGTTTGAAAACATGTAAAAGAAGCTGTGGAAAAATTATTCTAAGCTGGCCGTGGCCAAACAAGGCCTAAACTTGGCAAAAATAAGGTATAAATCACTTAAACCTTCACTTGGTATATTAATATGTGCTTATACATATGTTATGTATATGCCGTGAGTGAACATGGTATAAAAGGTCTTATTTTGACCTTAGGTGGTTAAGGAATGGTTTAGTAAATTTATATAAGTAATTAATTAACATAATTGTCAAATTTAAGACATTATGTGGAAAATTGGTAAATATGGAAAACTATATGGTAAGGCCGAGAGTTTAATGCATTTTTGGGCATTTATGTGTAATTATTTTATAAGCTAATGTTTGTAATAAGGCCATGTACTTTAGGCCATTTATTTATGTATTTATAAGGTTTTAATTAAGTTAGGTAACATATATATATATATATTACCGCAAGGAATTGGGGTATAAAGTATAATTAAATTAAATTTGGGGGCTATATAATAATAAAGCAGAAAGTTTGAGGTTAAAAGCATTTAAAATAAAAATTATAAGATTTTATAAAGTTTCGCGGTTAAATGGTAATTTCTAAAAAATATGGGGTACAAACCATGATATATGGAAATTAATGGTCAAGGCAATATTAAGGAGGTCAACCCTGACCATATGGTAGGCTTTGACCAAATTAGATAAGTTAAATAACTTATTTAAGGTTTTATAATAAGATAAGTATTTAATTGTAACATTTTCATAACATATGTGGTAAATATGTTATTACCAAAAGTTAAGGGTGTAAAATGGTATTATAAACACCCATGGGCTATTAGGAATTTTTAGGAATTTATTTGGTTGATTTTGGAATTAAAATAAACTATATACGTATAATATATAGTTATTATGTCATTGTGACACTTTGGATAAATATATGTGGTGGAATAGTAAATACCGAGATTATATGGGTTAGGAATGATAATTATAACCCTTTGGTGGAATTTGGTGATTTTTGGAGTAATATAAGGTATTCTAATAAGATATGTGTATAATATATAGTTTTAATGATATTACAAAACTATATGTTATAAATTGGGTCAAATTGCAATTATAGAAAGTTGGTGGGGTGAAAAATAATATAGAACAGCATAGGGGTCTGTTCGCAATTTAAAAATGTCATATAACTATAGGTTATTAATATTAAGGTTTGAAATGTTATAATATATGATATATATGACATAACATTATATATGTGGTCAAATTATAAATTTGGAAAGTAAAAGGGGCTGGAAATTAATTAGAGCAGATTATAAAATCTATTCGGTATTTTACAATATAAAACCATAGGTTATACCTTTTTATAAGTTAAAAATGTTATATTATATGGTATATAAAACATGGTATAAATTATGGGGTGATTTTGTAAATAAAGGAAACTATGGGTTATGAAAAAGAATAAGGTTTTGATATGGTGCCCATGCGGCAATATTAAATAGTTTGTATAAAAACTATAGGTTATAAGTTAAAGGAAATAAAAATATCATATTATATGATATTAGTATATGGCATAACATTACTAATGTTATGGGGTTAAAATGGAAATAAAAGAAAATATAGTGCTGTACCGAATTTAAATAGGTTGGAAAATGAATTTTAGACTATGGTCTACAATGTTATAAATGTTATAACAATTATATGGTATTAATGTGGTTTTAATGGAATTAATATAAGTAAGGATATTCACATTAAATAATTTGACAAACTATAAATAAATAAGATTTATAAACTAAGGTACATATTGAATAAACCTTAGGAGTTGTAATTATACAACATAAAATATTACATAATATTAGGATAATAATCTTAATATAAGTTGTATAATATAATACAACTAATGGGAATAATCATCTAATATAAGATGATAAAATGTGACATATAATATAAGAGTTTAATAACTCATGAAACTTACCTATATGGTAAATATATACATATGCGAGAATAATGTATATAAGGATGGATATATATCATGGTTGGAAACCATATAATATAATGGTGGAGATTATTACATGGAAATAGTTTATAAACTAAATGTTATAAGTTTTTGAATTAAAATATAATTATTAAAGGATTAATGGTATATAATACAATGTATTATAATGGATGGTGGAAAAATAATACTATATAAAAATAATGCATGCATTCATGCAACAATAGGTTATATACCTAAGTTCAATGATGAACAAGATTAAAGAAATATAATGAATTAAACTTAAGAGTCGAAACATTTCGACCTACGAGTTTTAGTAACAAAGCTGACTGGTTTAGAGAAACCCGTAACAATTAACTGTAGAAATCTGGGGATGAACTGTCGGGGTTGCCTGTTATTCGGAAATACCGGATGTAGTTAGTCATGGAGACTGACTTATAGTTTTATTACCGTTTAGATCATACTTCAGACGAAGGCGCTTGACGAGCTAGTGGTCTACACTGTGCATCCTTGGTTTAAGGTGTACGGTATGTAAAGGGGTTTGATCCGGGTTGTCCTGAGGAATTCCTTGGGCTCGGATTTGGGTTGATATACTTGTGTGTTATGTGTTGGATACGTGTATGTGATTATGTGTTACTGCATTTTATTTATGCACGAGCGTCCTACGGGACTAACACTACGTCGACTATAGATCGACTTATATAACATACATATGCGTTTAATGTGATAACATGACGGTTACTTGATATAATACCCTTAGTATTAATATTAAGTATATGGTAACCTAACTAAAACACTTAGGTACGAGTCACGACATTGTCGGTCTCTAGAGCATGGATCTCGAACATGAATATAACCTAGATTACTTCTAGGTATGCGTGAGACCCATTGGGCAGCTAATTAATAAATTGTATTCTCCATAAGACTAAGAGCATATCTTAAACATTATGAGAGAGAGTTGGTATGAGTTGAGGTGAGGAATCCCGGTAGTTTACGAACTACTTGGTTGCGCATTTGTGATCACTGGGGGGTTCCCGATCAGGTTCCGCTCCAGGTTTATACCCAACGAGCCCTATTTGGATCGTGGGTCAGGTGGCTACGACCTTTATATGGACGCCTTACGAGGCAAAGTAAATAGTCAGGGGCCTCCGGACCTTTGGCGAAATGAGCACCTTTGTGTGTACGGGAGGACTACTGTCCATGGTGAGGTTATCGGGTTGTCCTAACATGACGCCCAACTGGTATTTAATTAACATGGTTTGGATGGATGGGGCCTTGAAGGCCAAATTAAATTAACTAAGGATGGTGTTCGCTATGGCGTTTATTCAGTACTATTATTCGATATGTTCGATTATACAATTGTTGTTGTGATATTTAATGAATGTTTGGATTGGATGGATGGTTAGGTATTTATGACTGTTTGGATGGATGGTTATGTATTTATGCATGTTTATTACAGTATTGATTATAACTGTAAAATGGTAAAGCATGAAACCAATCTAATAATAAGATGGTTAAATGACTAAGTGACCATTAGGGTCCAGTGTAACACCCCTACTCTAATCGACTCCTAATCATCTTACTTAACAATATAATCGCAGCGGTAATCTCAACAAGTCAACTACTGGTGTCACCGTTCTTACTCGCCCATACGAGTAATAACGTACTTCCTGATATATTCTTACATACGAAACATTTTCTCGCAGTGACAACAAGAGATAGATCTAAACTTCCCAAACCAAAATATAATACATTCACAGTGAGCTTTCTAAGTATCCAAAACCTATACACGTTTCTAGATTCGTATCAAAATGCAACAGTGCATGTTCGAATAACTGTAATCATACTACCCCGCGCGTCACTCTCTTTGCCGGCACCGGAAGTTGCATACCTGCAAAAATGGTAGTTTGTGGTATGGAATCAGCCCCCGCTGAGTATGTTATTACCTGACTGTCATGCACCCTCGGACCATTCAGTTATTTGGTCGAGAGCATGCAACCATTTTCATGCAAATAGTTTAATATTAGAACTGTAAAGCAACATTATATTTTGCAGTAAACTCAAATAACAAATAAGCCCCCGGCTCCACACATCGCATCGTAATAGACCACTGAAAGCGTTATAACGCTTATATGAGTATGTAGACTCCACTCCAACAACACCCGAAAGTTCATAGTTGAGTACGTCGACTCGTTCGACGAACAATCCACAAAATCCACACACGAGCACAGTGACTCGACTCATCCAGTTCACACACAGATATAAGTACAGTTTATTTAATTAATCCAATTCACAACACACACTTATGAGTACAACGGCTTATACAATCAACACCACCAACATACCACACATAACCACACAGCATAACCAATGAACAACAAGGCGAAACAACGAGAATTATAAACGAGTATGAACTCTCGTCTTTGGCATGCACGCCCAAATAATGTTCGCCTAATGTACGAGTTAATAAAATCGTTCGTAATTGTTCAGTCATGTCTAATGACAGCGTCTCATTAGAACGACGTGTCTCTAAGTTACCCATCTCTTTGGCGGGTCACCCACGGCAGTAGCCACTCCAGCGGTAGAGTCTCCGTCCTACGAACAATCTGTAGTTCGTTGGAAATCTATCCTGATACTTACGGTTACCACACGGTATCCTAGTATCGTTAATGGACCACATTTCACAGCAAGAGCCACATCCTCTTGATAACTTATCTATACCATCGCATCGTTTTATTACTTTCCTTAACACAATAGACTAAGGTCGTTAGTCCAATCCTGAGTATGTCGACTCGGGATCCAGTGTTAGATACGAGAGCGGCGTTAAAGAGGCCAATGCTCCGTATATAAGTCTCAGATAATATATATCTTATTATCCTGATGCTACAACGTTTACTTACGTTCCTTATGTTACACATACAAGATAGCATCACTGCCGCTAGTTCGTTTTATAATATGTTCATATATACGAACGGTACTGTTATCGCATGACAGTAATAGTAAAGCAGCATTTATACACAACTCAAGCATATTAATTCACACAAGCAGACATTCAATCTTATCACAGATTTTCACACAATGTCTGAACTGAGGAAGTCCTCAGAGACAATCAAGCCACATAAATAACATACCGTTCACCCTGGTGTATTACGGTGGAGTATGAATCAGCAAGATCCTATGCTCCGTGTGTCGTCTCTAACAGTCTATACAATACATAATGCTACTGATTAGCATACTGTATAACAACACAAAATTCTACGGTACCCCGTACCGTCACTAATAACTCCCGGTTAACCCCCCGTTATTAACTGTCAATGTTGGTCGGGCTTTCGGTTTAACTCGAGATTGGAAAAGTGTTACATTACATGCGTAGTCTTATCTCGTATATTAACATACTTATTGTTGGACTTGTTATCGCATGTAACTTAAATATATTTGTAGATCGTATAGTTTGTTCTCTATTGCATGTATGATTCTTCGACATGCACTATACATCTCACCTTAGTATTTATTTTTCTAAGGTTAGTTTTTCCAAGTGTAATGTTGTATAATTCATATGTACAAATACTTTGCATTATATAAATCCTTATTATTTCATGTACACTCTTAACATTAGAATTCCATATCCAATGTTTATAATTCCTTTCCCTTCATCTCATATCATTTTAATTGTGGTAACACATAGTTATTGAACTATACTATATTTTCCACACTATGACATATATTTATTTATATATATGCATTATAGGGCTATTTATTATATGGTAAGTCATTATAATATATATTCATTCTTTTGATGAATACCTCTTATATTATAAATGTTATAGCTCTTATAACATAAAAACCATATTATAAATTTCATTCCAAAATAGTAATATTTCCGAACAGCACCTATAATTCCCAAATATTTACAAAATCCACCACATAATTTATATAATTTATATAATGTTATATTATAGTTATATAACATATATTATGACATTTAAGTCATTAAAACAATTATAACCTATAGTTATATTTTGTTATGAAATCCAAACAGCACTTAAACTCTCGGTTTTTAATTAATTCCCACCAACTTCCATAATTTACAAATCAATCCCAAAAATATATTCCATTGTTACACTTATAATGTATACCTTATATTATAATCCTTAAACCTTAATATAATTATAACCCATAGTTATAATTTCTCCAAAATACCGAGCAGACCCCATGGTCTTTTTAAATTTAATTTCCACCACTTAACTTTCTATTTTCACCAATTTACTCCATTTTTAAACATATAGTTTCTAATATCACCAAAACTATATATATACATATATCTTCATAAAACCTTATATATAATCCCAAAAATTACCAAACCATACCAAAAGGTTATAAATATCATTATTAACCTTATACTTTCTCTAAATCTCGGTTTTACCACATATGTTACCCATGTGTAACAATGTTATGAAATATCTTATAGTATACCTAGATAATTCATATAAACTCCAAATTTACCCAAATCAACTTCTAAAAATCCCTAATAATCTAAGGTTTGTACTAAGCTCCATTTAGTACCCCTAGTTTTCGGAAATCACAATACCACCCCAAGACTTATAAATCTTTTACAATTTAATTACTATCTTAATATAAGGTAGTATTTTAATTCCTTAAATTCTCCAAACTTGGTCAAGGTCTCCTACATAGTCAACTTTGACTACTAATACCAATTGGGACCCAAACTTTCGGTAATTACCAACAACACCCCATACTTTTCTATTTTTACAATTTTTACCCAAAACTTATAAAATGTTATACTTTTTATTAAATTCATTTAAAAACCCTAAATTGCTCTAAATTACCCACGGCTTTTCTAATTCCTTAATAATTACGAATTGGCCCCAACTTTAATTATAAGCATAAATAAAACTAAATAAGCTTATAAACTTAAATTAAAATGGCCTAATGACATGGCCTTATTACAACCTTGATCTTGCAAAATAAATTACACAATAAATGTCTCAAAATATAGCATATATATTCGGCCTCTCCATGGTTTAATTATTTTTCCACATAATGTCATAATTTGACCATTATGTTAATTAAATCTCTTAAATGACTAGCTTAATTTATCTTAGCCATTTTTTTTACATTTTTAGGTCAATATGACCTATATATGTATATTCACTCTCGGCCATATATATATATATACTTAAAGATTACAAAAATCATAAGTTTAAGGTGTTTATACCTTGATTTATCCTTGTATAGGCTCGGTCACTTGTAGGAAAATTCACCACTTGATTTAGACATGTTTAATACACAAAAACAAGATATGGTTACACTCCAAGCTTGAGCTTAACCATAAGGAATAATTAATGTAAGATTTAAGGCAAAAATCACCTTAAAAATGCGAGGGAAGTTCTAGGCATTTTCGACCTGAACCAAACACACCACAAGGTGTTAGATCCACCATATTGACATAGGAAATAGTTAGATCTCGAAATACTACCTTGTTATTAGGTTTTACCTTGGAAAAATGCCTTAAAAGAGAGTATTTCTCTTGGATCTCGGTCACCCTTGCTCCAAATGACTAACCAACAGATTCTACATGAAAAGGAGAAGAAGATGAGGCTATGACCAAAGTTTCACAGCCAAACTCGAAGGGAATCAAAAGTTATGAGCTTAAAGCACATTTTTACCTTAAAATGTAGATTTGAACAACCTTGGTCCCTCTACTGGTCTCAACCGAGTTTAGCTCTTGTTCTAACCTTAGAACACTGAGAATAAGCCATAGGAATAGATGAGCCACGAAATTTAGGTGTTGGTGGTGAAGAGATGAAGAAAAAGAGCCAAAAATGACATTAAAACACTTACATTAGGAGCTTAGGAGCTAGGTTTGTCTTCCAAGCTCAAGAACAAGTCTTGAGAGCTCCAAGGAAGAAGGAGAACTCGGCTGGGCAGTGTGGAATCGGACAAGGAAGGAGGAGAAGGTGGGAAAAGTAAGTAAAGTTTGAAATAATGTAAAAAGTAACATTATTTTCTAAAAGTAAATGCATTAGGTAGCATTATTGTCAATCAAGGAAATTATGCAGCCTCCTCTCTTATTGCCAGCCGGCTGCCATGGTCCAAGTGGGTCAATTAGTTGACCATTGACCATACTTGGTCAATTTGACTCATGCGGGCCCCACTTTAGGGTTTTATTAATATTTAATATTAAATTTGTAAAAATTCGTAAATTTCTGGAATTAAATTCCTAATATGATATAATATGATTATATATCATATTTAAGGATAATTATAATTTTTAAGCCCATCAAAAATCAATTTAAAAGGCAATCTCACAAAAACGTGCTTTAAGGAGTTTTAGCGCACATTTTTGTGTCACAGGGTGTTCCTGAGCTTAGTTCTCTTTGAGAATGGTTTTATTGTGTTCCTTGATTCATTATAATACTTAGGAGTCCACTCTGGATCCTATTTGAGGTTATACAATCTTTATGGTGTCTTAAAGCACATTTTTGGCTTTACCGATCTTAAGGCGTGTTTTGCCTTGTTGAGATCTTTTAGATTGTTCCCCAATAATATTTAGATGTTTAATAATCATCTTAGATCATTAATAGATCATTTAATTATATTTTAAAGATTAGGGGTATTTCAGTCTACCCCCCTTAAAAAGGCTTCGTCCCGAAGTCCTTAATCCTCTACAGTTCACCTAAGGAATCAAGTTCCACTAAGTAACCAACAGTCCATTGCTAGGGAGTAACTCCCACTAGGTTCAAACCACCTAGTTCTATGCATACAAAATATAATTAAATAATTAAACTCATGGTATACTCATTCATATCACAGCACTAAACGAGGTGCACATCCAACTTATCAACCAAAAGTACTCAGCGGTACTATGTACATATTCAACAGGTGTAAACTCATAGTACACAGCACCAGACAAGGTGCAAAACTCATAATACACAGCACTAACAAGGTGCAACTCATAATACACAGCACTAGACAAGGTGCAAATCTCATAATACACAGCACTAGACAAGGTGCAAATCTCATAAAGCACTAGACAAGGTGCAAATCTCATAAAGTACTCAAGGTTTTGCAAGGAATACTCCACGCATCCCTATCTATATGTTAGTATCTCGCGAGGATACCCACACATCATTCCACATGTATGTGTGCACATATAGTTAACGTTGACAACTCACAGGGAAGCAGTCTTAAAGACCAGGACTTGGCGATCCCCAACCCAACCAACGTCTACTACCCGCGGACACACCGGTTTGATCATAACGAAGGACACTGCGGTCCACGGCTCCTCGGGCAGTCACCTTATTTCCTTAGTCACCCACAGACACGCCGGTCTAATGACAAAGGGCTCTGCGGTCCACGGCTCTCTGGGTGATGTCACTCGCAGACACACCGGTCTAATGGCGAAGGACTCGACGGTCCACGGCTCTTCGAGTGACGCCTAAATTCCAATTTCCATTCATATCTGTGTCCACTTGTAGGAAGTTTCGAGAATCATTCAACCCCGACGTGGTCAGTGTCAGTGTTGAACTATCTCTCACCTCAATTTGTGTTCGGTTTCCCTTGATCGGACCAGGATCAAGTTCAACTTCCCACGTCCATTTCAATCAATTAATTGTTTATTCATTTCTAATCTTGTTTCCTCTTGTTGCTTGCCACCTTGCGTTCTATAGATACACAAGTCAACTAGTGTAATTAATCTAGTCATTGGCATATAAGATCATGTATCCTAACCGTGTACCAAGTTCTCTTGACTTATCATTATTCATACAACACCTAGAGTATTCTCTTCTACTAGATTACACATCGGTCTCATGCCGATCCACTCATCGCATTCAAACAGTCGGTTTTATACCGAGTCACAAATCACATAATACGGAGCTTGCTACTCCTTCTATCCGAAATCTCTCATCAGGGCTACAGAAAGTCCTACTTGAATTCTCACATCAGAGCTAACAAGTTAGGTGTGATGTGACTATTGTTCGCAATGTTTGCGTAAATAGTCGGAAATAGGGTAAGAACAATCTATCTGTACTCCCTTTCCTATTCGCCATAACTAATGCGAATTAAAATATATTTATGTTCATACACATAATACATCACAGTATTACTTCAAGTAATATAACACAATCATGACACTTGTACTCTACGTACAATAATAGTGTTTGCAGCATGTGTACCATGCGCTACGTACTCCAACGTACGGTATGTTTAAGGCGTTCTACCCCCCTTAAAAGGATTACGTCCACGTAATCTACGAATATATATCATCTTGAAGTAATAAGTTCAAGATGTTCCATTCCTGTGGATCTATTCGTGCACTAATGTGTTACATATTTCATTACCCCCTTTTTTTTTCTAGGGTCGGCTTTAGTCCATCTGGCTATACAGCCTATCTCGGTTAGGTGTATGTCTATTTATATACGGTTTGATCGGGAGATGTAAACACATCATTTGTTTTCCCCAAACCTGCTAGGCATGTCAAACCTATGCAATATATGGGCCCACTCGCTCCGCAAGCAGTATGCCCAACTACTTTATGGTTAGTTTACCTCTTTTAGGTAGTAGTTTTATGTCGGTTTCGACTCCACGTGACGGTGTTTTCTACACGGTCTTCCATAATTATGGGAATGGAGTAAGTTATTCGCTGTGTGGTATTGTTTGTTACACACTTTTATTATTTCAATTAGCTATTTATTTATTCTTTCTGTTTCCTATACATGTTCATGGTATACTCCCAAGGGTTCATGTCACCCTACCGAACTAACCTTCGGTTTAAGGGTTGTCGAGCTATGCTCTAGCACCTAGTGTTTGTAGTAATTTCCTTTAAATGTCAAAACGAGTCTGATATGCGCAACTAACTGGCGCCTCAAGACTCAAAGTTTTTCTCTCAGGAATGAGTTCACTCCGTAGGTACCTTATAGGTCCTCTTTTGCTGGTGTGAACTCGAATCCCTAGTGTTTTGGTATTTTAGTACCCACACGTATGGTTCATCCCTTTACTCGATTAGGGGAATCCATTAGTTTATCTGGTCTTTCATGTTCTAATTCATACTAACATAATTGGGTTAACAGTTATTCTAATGGTCGTTTGTTGCGCACCATGTACCAGTCGATTAGACGGTTATCCGCTATTGCGGTTTGCATGGAGTATCTAATCTCTAGTTTAGAGTATCTCTCATAACGCTCGCTTTCGCCCTTCGTCTGTTGTAAACATACAGTACGACTGTGGGTTTTAGCTTGGTATTCATTTTCTGTTCAACCTAATTGGTACTAACATACTAACGTTTATGACTTGAGCATGTGGTTATTATTATTTAATGCGACATCATCGCGGCGCCCTCAGCGCGTGGTATAATTCTCTCTGTGTCCCCCTTTTTGGGTAGCATCTATTATCACAAAGGTTTCTCTAATATAACTTCCTTAGATACCTCAATTCCTCTTTTCATTCATGAGTTCAACTTGCCATTACCATTAAATTGGCCTTAGTTTCCTCGTTTACTAAAATCCCCAAAACTTATGTTTAACTCCTCCACTGTGGAGTTGCGACCTTATGTCACTTTATTATCACGCTATCCTTGATTTTCCTAACCTTGCTAGTTTGACTGAGATCTCTCTCGTCATTACATGGTTTACCTAGTCAGGGTTCCATTCGCTGACTTAGACATAGAGTGGATCACCTCCTGGGTCCTACACTACTCGTTTACATGCATGGGGTACCATACTGATACATTACTACTTACCCAACTAACTTAATATAGTCTGTCAGGCCCACAAGCTCCTAGGAGTGTGGTCGTCCCATGTCTCGTTTAGTGCACTCGTAGCGTTCGTACCCGGTGATTATCGTACTCTTAGTCTCGGTAATTTATGTTTGAGTAACTATGTTGCCAATTCTTAACCTTTAATGTCAGAATGGCCCTAATATTAGGTCCTATGGTTTCTTGTATTAATGTATATTTCCTTCAATTTCTCTAAGATAGGTGTTTGCGACTTATCGCCCTACTTCTGATTTCCACACGCTCGTCATCTGGTATCTGTGAGTGGGGATCAGTAACTACTTATTATCTCTCCCGTTCACTCTTAGGCTGTCAACGCCTTCAGATATGAGTTTCCAGTATTCGAATTCCACCCAATCTATTGGGTTACACCTTATGGTGTTTCCGGACTCCATGATAAAGGTTGACACTTCATGTTTCCCCTGTCTTATGGTCACTTTGGTGATACTAAGTTATCCCTCCGTAGGCCTATGCCATACGATATTCAGACTCCTTACTTATTCTGATAATTAAATGATTGTTAGTCTTGTTATTAAATTTATTCCCAGTCGGTTCTAAGACTTCCTCCTGGGGTTACAATTGGGTGCCCACAACCTAGTGGTTTCCGCTAATCATTCCTTTTCATTGTATAGTCCTTACTCTTATTCAACTCATATTTCCTCCATCCTCTTTGGGTAACGGTATCTCCCGTCATCAAGCAATTTTCACCTCTTTTTTTATATATCCACTGCCCTCCATACGGGAGTCTAGCAGTATAACGGGTCAACAACACCTCCGGTGTGTGTAGTGCGGCATAACCTCGGCCCTTTTTATTGCGCGATCACCTCTGCCTCATAATTATATTTTTAAAAGGTCCTGCCTCATATAGCTCACTTCTTGCCTTCTGGCAATGTTCAATCGTAGTGGTTTAACCACGAGTGTCACGCACTCTCTAAATATGGTTATGCTGGTCCTGAAGACCCGTCACTCCCCACCGGTATTGGTTGACGTTTAATGTCCATACCGGCACTGGGGTTAGACTTGTAGGCACTAATTATTGTTATTCTCGTTTACTCTCCTTTTTATATTTACTAAATGGTGTATTGTTATTATTATTATTTTTTTTTTTTTTTTGGTTTAATGGTCAGACCGGCTAGGTCTTCTCGAGGTTCTATCGACCTCAAACCCAAGGGTTTCGTACCCCTGCCCTTAAGAAGGTTGTGTCCTGCTCTATTGCATTACGGACTTACATAAGATTTAGTGTTTTATTGGTAACCGCCTGGGCCACCACGTCCTTTAGGGTTAGTTTACTGTCGCTGCACTTGCTGTAGCAAGTGCGCAAGGTAGGTTGAAATTTAGTACTTTGGTTAGTGTGGCACTTGCAGTGGCAAGTGCGCCATGCAGCCTGCGCCACCGGTACGGTGTGTCAGTGCAGTGCTATTCCCTAGTCGGGTTCCTGTGCAAGTCAAAAGTTCTTATTCAAATTTATATAGTCTCACTCCCGCACTCGTTCCCACAAGCTTGTCATGGTAATAAAGTCTTACTTTCCTCACGAGGCGTTGCATGATAGCAACTTGACGAGTTCTTGTTCCTACAGTTCTCAAGATTTCCCCTCATGCACGTCGGGCCATCTTGAACCTTCAGTGTTGCATGGTTTTAGAGTTACTCGCTTCGGGTGAGACTTCTACAGGTAATTCCCTCTGTATACTACATATCTCATAAACTAATCACTACCTGTCGTTTCTACCTCTCTCCCTCCAAGCGCACCATCGGTGCTTTCCTGGATGTAAGACAGGGTCGCCTTGCTCATAGCAAGTTAGCCCCATTAGTCCTACAGGAAATTTCCTCCTCAAACTCGGTCCATTATTTATCTCATCCTCATATGGTAGACATTATGTCATTACCAGGACCCCCGGTCCTAAGCATTACATCAAAACACAAAGTCTTATTTTCTACGTTTAACATAATCTTCTTAGCATCCACATCGGGTCTTTCCGATCAGGAGAGTTATCTCCGTGGTGTTTCTCATTTCATTGCCTCACTAGATAGTACTCGGGATACGGGCTGCGGCGGGTGGGGCACCATTGCAAATTTTCCGGGATGCTCTCCCATCAAGTGCGAGAGGTTCATACCATCTTCGCGTTACTTGGGGTTGCTGGACCTTCACCACCATCCGCTGCTCCGTGTTCTTCCTTAGTACTGTTACCCAGACCTCTCCCTGACATAAGTCAAGAGGACGGGTTAAACCTCAACTCGGTCTAATACCGCAGTCTCGGTCTTTTAATATTGAAGTGCCTCTACGGCTATGGTGTGCAAGTCTTAATCATTGCATCACCCCGCAAGGTCACGTATCCTCACAACGTTTCCCATATCCCCATAACTTATGCTCACTGTATAAATCCTACTATCTCTTGTCATCAGAGCGGTACTCCGCTCTGATACCACTTTTGTAACACCCCTACTCTAATCGACTCCTAATCATCTTACTTAACAATATAATCGCAGCGGTAATCTCAACAAGTCAACTACTGGTGTCACCGTTCTTACTCGCCCATACGAGTAATAACGTACTTCCTGATATATTCTTACATACGAAACATTTTCTCGCAGTGACAACAAGAGATAGATCTAAACTTCCCAAACCAAAATATAATACATTCACAGTGAGCTTTCTAAGTGTCCAAAACCTATACACGTTTCTAGATTCGTATCAAAATGCAACAGTGCATGTTCGAATAACTGTAATCATACTACCCCGCGCGTCACTCTCTTTGCCGGCACCGGAAGTTGCATACCTGCAAAAATGGTAGTTTGTGGTATGGAATCAGCCCCCGCTGAGTATGTTATTACCTGACTGTCATGCACCCTCGGACCATTCAGTTATTTGGTCGAGAGCATGCAACCATTTTCATGCAAATAGTTTAATATTAGAACTGTAAAGCAACATTATATTTTGCAGTAAACTCAAATAACAAATAAGCCCCCGGCTCCACACATCGCATCGTAATAGACCACTGAAAGCGTTATAACGCTTATATGAGTATGTAGACTCCACTCCAACAACACCCGAAAGTTCATAGTTGAGTACGTCGACTCGTTCGACGAACAATCCACAAAATCCACACACGAGCACAGTGACTCGACTCATCCAGTTCACACACAGATATAAGTACAGTTTATTTAATTAATCCAATTCACAACACACACTTATGAGTACAACGGCTTATACAATCAACACCACCAACATACCACACATAACCACACAGCATAACCAATGAACAACAAGGCGAAACAACGAGAATTATAAACGAGTATGAACTCTCGTCTTTGGCATGCACGCCCAAATAATGTTCGCCTAATGTACGAGTTAATAAAATCGTTCGTAATTGTTCAGTCATGTCTAATGACAGCGTCTCATTAGAACGACGTGTCTCTAAGTTACCCATCTCTTTGGCGGGTCACCCACGGCAGTAGCCACTCCAGCGGTAGAGTCTCCGTCCTACGAACAATCTGTAGTTCGTTGGAAATCTATCCTGATACTTACGGTTACCACACGGTATCCTAGTATCGTTAATGGACCACATTTCACAGCAAGAGCCACATCCTCTTGATAACTTATCTATACCATCGCATCGTTTTATTACTTTCCTTAACACAATAGACTAAGGTCGTTAGTCCAATCCTGAGTATGTCGACTCGGGATCCAGTGTTAGATACGAGAGCGGCGTTAAAGAGGCCAATGCTCCGTATATAAGTCTCAGATAATATATATATCTTATTATCCTGATGCTACAACGTTTACTTACGTTCCTTATGTTACACATACAAGATAGCATCACTGCCGCTAGTTCGTTTTATAATATGTTCATATATACGAACGGTACTGTTATCGCATGACAGTAATAGTAAAGCAGCATTTATACACAACTCAAGCATATTAATTCACACAAGCAGACATTCAATCTTATCACAGATTTTCACACAATGTCTGAACTGAGGAAGTCCTCAGAGACAATCAAGCCACATAAATAACATACCGTTCACCCTGGTGTATTACGGTGGAGTATGAATCAGCAAGATCCTATGCTCCGTGTGTCGTCTCTAACAGTCTATACAATACATAATGCTACTGATTAGCATACTGTATAACAACACAAAATTCTACGGTACCCCGTACCGTCACTAATAACTCCCGGTTAACCCCCCGTTATTAACTGTCAATGTTGGTCGGGCTTTCGGTTTAACTCGAGATTGGAAAAGTGTTACATTACATGCGTAGTCTTATCTCGTATATTAACATACTTATTGTTGGACTTGTTATCGCATGTAACTTAAACGTATATTTGTAGATCGTATAGTTTGTTTCTCTATTGCATGTATGATTCTTCGACATGCACTATACAT
This sequence comes from Limonium bicolor, assembly GCA_023374045.1. Classification (NCBI taxonomy): domain Eukaryota; kingdom Viridiplantae; phylum Streptophyta; class Magnoliopsida; order Caryophyllales; family Plumbaginaceae; genus Limonium; species Limonium bicolor. Next base: position 307,411,587 of record CM041777.1, on the reverse strand, counting down.
CTCACCTTAGTATTTATTTTCTAAGGTTAGTTTTTCCAAGTGTAATGTTGTATAATTCATATGTACAAATACTTTGCATTATATAAATCCTTATTATTTCATGTACACTCTTAACATTAGAATTCCATATCCAATGTTTATAATTCCTTTCCCTTCATCTCATATCATTTTAATTGTGGTAACACATAGTTATTGAACTATACTATATTTTCCACACTATGACATATATTTATTTATATATGCATTATAGGGCTATTTATTATATGGTAAGTCATTATAATATATATTCATTCTTTTGATGAATACCTCTTATATTATAAATGTTATAGCTCTTATAACATAAAAACCATATTATAAATTTCATTCCAAAATAGTAATATTTCCGAACAGCACCTATAATTCCCAAATATTTACAAAATCCACCACATAATTTATATAATTTATATAATGTTATATTATAGTTATATAACATATATTATGACATTTAAGTCATTAAAACAATTATAACCTATAGTTATATTTTGTTATGAAATCCAAACAGCACTTAAACTCTCGGTTTTTAATTAATTCCCACCAACTTCCATAATTTACAAATCAATCCCAAAATATATTCCATTGTTACACTTATAATGTATACCTTATATTATAATCCTTAAACCTTAATATAATTATAACCCATAGTTATAATTTCTCCAAAATACCGAGCAGACCCCATGGTCTTTTAAATTTAATTTCCACCACTTAACTTTCTATTTTCACCAATTTACTCCATTTTTAAACATATAGTTTCTAATATCACCAAAACTATATATATACATATATCTTCATAAAACCTTATATATAATCCCAAAAATTACCAAACCATACCAAAAGGTTATAAATATCATTATTAACCTTATACTTTCTCTAAATCTCGGTTTTACCACATATGTTACCCATGTGTAACAATGTTATGAAATATCTTATAGTACCTAGATAATTCATATAAACTCCAAATTTACCCAAATCAACTTCTAAAAATCCCTAATAATCTAAGGTTTGTACTAAGCTCCATTTAGTACCCCTAGTTTTCGGAAATCACAATACCACCCCAAGACTTATAAATCTTTTACAATTTAATTACTATCTTAATATAAGGTAGTATTTTAATTCCTTAAATTCTCCAAACTTGGTCAAGGTCTCCTACATAGTCAACTTTGACTACTAATACCAATTGGGACCCAAACTTTCGGTAATTACCAACAACACCCCATACTTTTCTATTTTTACAATTTTTACCCAAAACTTATAAAATGTTATACTTTTTATTAAATTCATTTAAAAACCCTAAATTGCTCTAAATTACCCACGGCTTTTCTAATTCCTTAATAATTACGAATTGGCCCCAACTTTAATTATAAGCAAAATAAAACTAAATAAGCTTATAAACTTAAATTAAAATGGCCTAATGACATGGCCTTATTACAACCTTGATCTTGCAAAATAAATTACACAATAAATGTCTCAAAATATAGCATATATATTCGGCCTCTCCATGGTTTAATTATTTTTCCACATAATGTCATAATTTGACCATTATGTTAATTAAATCTCTTAAATGACTAGCTTAATTTATCTTAGCCATTTTTTTTACATTTTTAGGTCAATATGACCTATATATGTATATTCACTCTCGGCCATATATATATATATATATATATATACTTAAAGATTACAAAAATCATAAGTTTAAGGTGTTTATACCTTGATTTATCCTTGTATAGGCTCGGTCACTTGTAGGAAAATTCACCACTTGATTTAGACATGTTTAATACACAAAAACAAGATATGGTTACACTCCAAGCTTGAGCTTAACCATAAGGAATAATTAATGTAAGATTTAAGGCAAAAATCACCTTAAAAATGCGAGGGAAGTTCTAGGCATTTTCGACCTGAACCAAACACACCACAAGGTGTTAGATCCACCATATTGACATAGGAAATAGTTAGATCTCGAAATACTACCTTGTTATTAGGTTTTACCTTGGAAAAATGCCTTAAAAGAGAGTATTTCTCTTGGATCTCGGTCACCCTTGCTCCAAATGACTAACCAACAGATTCTACATGAAAAGGAGAAGAAGATGAGGCTATGACCAAAGTTTCACAGCCAAACTCGAAGGGAATCAAAAGTTATGAGCTTAAAGCACATTTTTACCTTAAAATGTAGATTTGAACAACCTTGGTCCCTCTACTGGTCTCAACCGAGTTTAGCTCTTGTTCTAACCTTAGAACACTGAGAATAAGCCATAGGAATAGATGAGCCACGAAATTTAGGTGTTGGTGGTGAAGAGATGAAGAAAAAGAGCCAAAAATGACATTAAAACACTTACATTAGGAGCTTAGGAGCTAGGTTTGTCTTCCAAGCTCAAGAACAAGTCTTGAGAGCTCCAAGGAAGAAGGAGAACTCGGCTGGGCAGTGTGGAATCGGACAAGGAAGGAGGAGAAGGTGGGAAAAGTAAGTAAAGTTTGAAATAATGTAAAAAGTAACATTATTTTCTAAAAGTAAATGCATTAGGTAGCATTATTGTCAATCAAGGAAATTATGCAGCCTCCTCTCTTATTGCCAGCCGGCTGCCATGGTCCAAGTGGGTCAATTAGTTGACCATTGACCATACTTGGTCAATTTGACTCATGCGGGCCCCACTTTAGGGTTTTATTAATATTTTAATATTAAATTTGTAAAAATTCGTAAATTTCTGGAATTAAATTCCTAATATGATATAATATGATTATATATCATATTTAAGGATAATTATAATTTTTAAGCCCATCAAAAATCAATTTAAAAGGCAATCTCACAAACGTGCTTTAAGGAGTTTTAGCGCACATTTTTGTGTCACAGGGTGTTCCTGAGCTTAGTTCTCTTTGAGAATGGTTTTTTGTGTTCCTTGATTCATTATAATACTTAGGAGTCCACTCTGGATCCTATTTGAGGTTATACAATCTTTATGGTGTCTTAAAGCACATTTTTGGCTTTACCGATCTTAAGGCGTGTTTTGCCTTGTTGAGATCTTTTAGATTGTTCCCCAATAATATTTAGATGTTTAATAATCATCTTAGATCATTAATAGATCATTTAATTATATTTTAAAGATTAGGGGTATTTCACCTTGTGTCCAAATCTATTTGTGTCGTGAATGAAGATGTGGAAAAGGATGGAAATTGATTGACTGGTTCATTTTCTGATGGGACTTAATAGAAATTTTGTTTACATTAGAGGTCAGATTCTGGTTATGAAAGAGCCTCTGACTCTTGGTATTGTTCAATCCTTGTCGTTCTATAGTGCCAGTCCGGCTTGAGAGTACTTCGAAAAAGATCGAAGCCACTAGGTTTGCGGAAGATAGAAATAAGAGGTTTGCACCTTGTGTAAAAGATTGGAAATGTTGCTGAGTCGCATTTCCAACGTTTGCGGTGCTCTCATAGTAAAGAAACAAAACATCGGTTGAAGATCGTTATGATCTTCATGGGCGTGATACTGTTAAAAACAGAATGAAGAAAGGTTTGGCAGGGTTAGCCAAGGAGGAGAAAAGTTCGACTGGAGTTGCTAATCCTCTAGCGGGCTGACTCAGGAAGATCTGAATCAGACTTCCAGTATCGTGCAGGCTGCTACACTATCGTCTAAGTCGACAGATGAGTCATACTTCAATTTTTCAAGTGAGAAACAAAATTTGTCTTTCAAGCGTTTGTGTTTACTTGGTAAAACAACCCACAAGCTATACAAGCTTTTCGAGAAAATGGATTTTAGAGAGGAGCGACGACAGATCATATGTCAGGGTGTAGATTTGTTTGAAAATTTGAAAACTCTACCTTACTCCAGAGTAGTATTTTTACCAGATGGTAGGCCGCACATGTAACAACAACTGGGGATGTTGGACTGGGTGATCATTTTTGGCTTAAGGAAGTTTTGTTTGTTCCTGGGTTCATGTTTAATTTGATATTTGATCGGAAGATGGTTTAACAGCTTTTACATCCATTAGTTTTGGCGCTCAAAAGTGTTTGCTCACGACCTTATTACAAGAGAAATGAAGAAATTGGTGCTGAGAAAGATGGCTTGTATGTCCTAGACAAGACGGAGGGAGAGTTGTTGGACCCAGTTAGTCACATCGAGACAACGGTTACAAGTAGATGGCCCGGAACAGTGCTTAAGCTTTGTTTGTAGAGTCGGTGCAAAGGCTGAAGAGTTACATATTAAGTTAGGGCATGTTCCATATCAAAAGCTTGTGAACATGGGTTTAATAAAGTCTGACAATGTATCAAGAATTTGTTGTGATATTTGTCTAAGTGTCACGCTCAATGTTCGCCTTTCGGCATTCAAAGATTAAGACTATGGACCTTTTGAGTTAATTAATGTTGATGTGGGGTCCTTTCAGTACTCCTACTTACAATGGTTGTCGCATTTCGTTTGCTTTGTCAATGATTTTAGTATATAACATGGGTGCAACTTTTGAACATAAATGATGCATGGGAGGCAATAAAAGGCTTTATTGCGATGGTTGAGCGACAGTTTGAGGAAAAAGTTAAAGTCATCGTACTAATAATGCAAAAGAACGGGTGTGCTCAATGAGGGAACACCTTTTCACGCATGCATGTATCATACATCAGATGACTTGTGCTTATACTCTACATCAGAACTCAGTTATCGAGCGTAAGCATAAGTATTTACTGGAGACAACACAAGCTTATTTTTTCAGTCGCAGGTTCTTGTCATTCTCTGGGGTGAGTATTTTACATGCCACTTATTAGATTAATCGGTTGCCTAGCAAAGCCTGTAAGGGCGTACTTCTTTTGAGTGCCTCTATGATGTTTGGCCATGTTACAATGACATTAGATTGTTTGGTTGTCTATGCTACCGAACTCTGTTGGTGATAGAGGTTGGAAATTCTCTCCTCGTGTTGAGGGCTTGTGTGTACCTCGGTGAAGATCCACAGATGCAAGGATATAAGTTATTTAGTCCAGTCAGTCGAAAGGTGGAAGTTTGTAGAGATGTTAAGTTTCACCCCATAGTTTTTTCCTTTTGCAGAGAACAGGTCTGAGTCACTTGGTTCTCCTTAAAGTATTAATGCTTATGAGTATCCTACTAATGACCAGGATTTTAATGAATCTATGAGGACTTCTTCTTCTTCTCATCGGTTGGCGATAATGTTTCACCGGCTATACCAGTTGAGTCTCCTTCGCTGGAGGATTCGACGGGTACTACAAGGAGGTCTAATCGTGTGATTCGTCTACCAAGTTATCTTGATGACTATGTTTGCACTACTCGATTTCAGGAGATCTTGAAGAACGTGTTTACTCAGGACGGATAGTGGTAAATTCCTGGAGGGTTGTTAAAGTCTCACAAATACTAGGCCTGCTGTCTTTTGTGCCTTTTCAGTAGCAGTCATATGGGTCTTTTGATAGAATCATGAAGGAGGGAGAGCCACAGACTTATAAGGAATAGTGGATCCTGTCCACTGGTGGGAGCTATGCAAAAGAGTTGGATGCTCGTGAGGCGAATAAGATGGTTTATAAGTATCCCTTTAAGACAAGTGGGCCAAGTGGGCAAGTTGCATGACGGTTGTATAGAGAACGACATAAAGTGTTACACGTGTAAAGGAGCCGAGGGTGCTTGTTCCCAAGAGGCCTATAAATAGAGAACGAAGAACACTTAGGGAGAGATCAAATTTATTATGATTTGATTTTGATTTCTAATATATTTTCACTTGTACATTTTGATATGTAATACATTTTATTCAAATCCACCTGCAATATGTCATCCATGAAGAGTTACTCCTAATAATTAAACACATAATGCTATTTTTACTAAAGCGAGTATAATACAAGCAAACATAATATTAGTTCAATCAACAAAAGATACAAAGTAGTATAATCAATGTTTGATATTAACATAGTAATGCAACCGAAGTCTAACAGTCTCATATGTCATCTATCCAATACCCGTGGTTCCACCATGCTCGTCCCTTGGACGATACCCCATGTGATCACCTGAACCACCCGGGTGACCTGAGCCACCACGTGGACCTCCCCAGGGCCTCATCTACCGACATACTAGAGCTAGCGTCATAAAATACCCCAGTTATGTAATAGAGCAAAGTGATGCGTTTTATTCAAAGTGACAACCTAGCATATTGTAAAAAATCTATAAATAGGGGGGATTATTATGATCACACTTTTCCAGTCTATATCTCTCTATTTCAACCGCGAACCTTAATGCTCTTGTGACCAAGAACCAGGTGAGTAGCTGAGTCCATTGCACTTGGGTCCAGAGGCTAGGCAGAGCACTTAGGAATGAATCTAGCTCTAAAATTAGCACTAGCATGTACAGTTTAGGACATTCGAAGATTTAGTTTGTGGTCTTCTTAAGGACTGGCCATTAGGCAGAGATTAGCTCTCATTTAAAGGCAGTTTCATTCCTGATTTTGTATTCTACCCTCCCGTTTTGTGTTTTCCAAGAAAGTATGTAATTCTACCTATAGGCTTTGGCCTTAATTCAAATGTCAGTAGCTTATCGAGCTGCTGGATTTTGTCACTGAAGTTGTGGGTTCTATGCGAATCAAGCTATCAAGCACACGATACCACAGCTTAGTGCTTCACTATTTCCCAACCATGATACACAAGTATTCCGTAGATGCACATAACCACACATCTCACATGAAAATGGTGATGGTGTCTAATGTTTTACTGCTTATATAAACATGACTGCTAGATGTAACATCAAATCCAAAGAACTTTTTTATGAAGTTTATTTTACTGGACTTCCCAATCACTTGATACACCTTTTGTGATGTCCAGATCAACACATTGACCAAGAAAATATATGATACGGTAAAGGGAGGCGAATATCAAGGCATTTTCTGAGTTAGTTCACAATGAGAAATTTCCTATGCTGAGTTTCCCTCAAGACTTCAAGTGAACATAGCATTGAGACACTGAAATCGTCATCTGTAGTATAAAAAAGCTGCATAGGGAGAAAAGGCAAGTGGCGAAAGAAGTATTATCTAGATGTCCTGAGAATAATCTGATAACAATGCATACGGCAAGAACATAGCTAGATTATTCACAATTGTTGACTCCTTAAGTTGCTCTAAAAAAGCTTGGATTTTGAACGTTGATTTCTTTCATACTCATAGCAAAATAAACTCAAGGCTTCTATGCGGTAGAGACTAAAACCGCAAAGCAAATGTTTAGATAAAACCACAAATAAATGACAAATGAGATGCTCACTGCTCATCATTAGCTATCTGCCATGAACTCCAACTCCCAATTTCACCGAGAGTGCTTTCTGTACTACTTGAATGAAGCAGGTGAGAGAAACTGGTCCCAAGCGACTGCCACGTCGTGTGCGTAAAGGTGCCAAATTAGTGGTACTAGGTTCAGATGGCATTTCAACTGACTCAGCTTCAGCCGGATTGAGCTCAGATAACCTAAATGCTCCAATAATTTGCTCTGGAAGCTCTGACTCGGTTTGGCTCTCAATGAGGAAAGCAAGATCAACAGTCACAGATGTAATATACCCGAGAGCAAGAGAAACAATGGCATTAGCAACCACAGATGATCCAATATCATGTCAACCTCAAAGAGGTTTCCCATTTTGAAATATTTACAAGAAACAGTTCGACCAATACGCATATAGCCTGCTCCCCAACTGCCTTTCTAACAATCCAAGGACCATTGACAATATTTGCAATCAATTTTAGCCTTGAAGTTTCCTACTATTATCATCTCCATGCAAGAACTGATCCATTAGAGAGCCCTTCTCGATGGGTTTAGAGGCCACAAGTAGGCAATAGCATATAATTTGCTTTACTTGGAACTTGAGATTAGGAAAGCCAAACATATGGCTGGTCAGTATTTGGAAATTAATCTACAAGTGCCTTCCTCACCCTGTTCTTTGGATATGCAATACTTCTGTGATCTTAGTACAACCTTTAATCCAATCGAATCCTAAGGGTTTCAATATAATCACAGCCGGGAACTTTAACTCTACTGGTGAAATATTTAGGACCTCTGACCAGAAAGTTGTTGCCTGAAGGAGAAGCCAGCCCTTCAGGCAATTATCTAGTTCTTGAAATGGAACTGAACTCTGATTTTACTCTTTGGATCCATTCAGGCTCATCCTTTACCATCCTTCGTGGCCATGTTAATCCAACTACCCTATTGCATACAGAATAAAAAATGTCAGCTTACAAACACCCATAATTCAGGCCAATACAAGTGTGAAGCATTTGATATTCACATAGCACGTTGGTTTCCACACAGCTCAATACAAGTAGATTATGCAATTTTTAGCAATAACAATTTAGGTATTATTCTTTAGCAAACGCAAGAAAAGATGTTTTAGCCACCAGAGTCATATAATTTTAATTTTTGACAACACTGGCCGAGGAGATATAAGACAAGAACATCACCGAAGATTGGGTGAATGGTTAACTGTTAACCGTAAGACCAATTCTTCAGCACCACACACCCGACGGTCTAGAATAACATTGAGGGCTAAATACTTATGCAAAGAACACCGCTACCATTTTTTACACAGTACAATTTTTTCATTTGCATAAACCAAACTACTTTCATAAAAAAATTAAAAAAAATAGCGTTAAGGCATATAGAAGGTCAAACTGAACCATAATTCAACATTTAAGACAATTTTCCATGGGTACTCCTGGTGAGTTTGTAGGATATGATCAGCATCCTATGACGTTCCCTACAGGATAGAAAATGCGCATATTGCATACGGTGATACTTCTATGGACCAAAGTTTTTAGTTTGCGCACGCTAATTAACGCGACAAAAAAGGGTATGCAAAGCCCCAACACAGCACTACAATGAGGGGCCCTGTGCATCAAAGCATGTTGCTCATGCTCATAGCCGGCCTCGACCAAAACTAAGAGTCGATAGAAAACGGCACAAATAATTTGACGGCTTCCATGGGGGAGTTCGATTCGATCTCGGAAACAAGCACAAAATTGGCCCCTGATTCTCGCCGGGGGGGGGGGGGGGTTGTAAAGGGGACTACATTTAAACCTACCTCTATTAAAATAATAGTACTAAGCACACTTCAAAATTTCAAAGGCCAACAGAAGCAAAACTTATAAGATTATAAATCTACATAAAAAATGATAGGATAGATCATACAGAACGGCAGAAGGAAATCAAAGGATGAGGGACAGAGCAGGATTGAAAATTGCCCAACTGCAAGTACAAGCATCACATCATACCAGTGGTTAGATGAAGTGAGGACGAAGAAAATATTGACCTTCCGAGGCTCAGAGTAGATCTTTGCCAAACACAGGAGGCAATATTCTAGAAGCTATCTGAAACTTAGTTCCTCCGTGCTGACGCGAAGAAACTGAAGGTGTCGGCGTACAGATTCTGAATTAGAATACTGCCTTGGGTTGAGATTCCGACTAGCAAGCGGGATTCTTTCTACTTTCGGATGATGAAGAAGGACAGGCAACTAAGCCAAAGATGGCTACAAGGAAGACAGAGAGACGCAGTCTAGAGAACGAGCGTCGGCGTGCAGGCTTACGTGTCTCAATGTTCCAGCTTAGAATAGCTCTAACCGTTCGATATCGATTCTGAAACTCCAAACCATCCAACGGCTTATCATGCTAAAATGTTTGAGTTAGTAGTAGTTTGTCATTTCAAATTACCGCCTTAACTTTATATGACACTTTTTGGGCAACTAAAATGTTTGAGTTATTCCAATTTTATGATAACGTGGGAGGTTATTAAGTATCAGTAAGACCCCATTGCTGATAATCCAGCTGATGTCAGTTGTCAGCTGAAAGTTAGAAAAAGTAGAGAGGAAAAATAGTTGATATGATAATTGATGTATGTGACATACAGAGACAATAAACTAGCTGATCAAATAAACTCAATGCAAAAGAACGAGGTCTTGGCTGCAGCTGGGTGTACATCCCAGTGATTTTTTTTTTCAGATTTTTTTTCTTTTTTTTTAATATAATAATACTTTAAATTGTTGTAATTTTTAATATATAAGTCCAAAATGAAAAAAAAATATGTCATTGTTCACCTAAATTCAAGCTCTACAAAACAAGACCAGTCATGGATATATTTTGACAACTTTAAAAAAAATTTTTTTACATGTATAGAGTATAGAACGTGAAAAAAAACTTGTACAGATAGTCATACAAACCTGTACAAATGTTCACTAAAACATGTACATCCTCGCATTAAAAACATATAGATAGTCATATAAACCTGTACGAATAATTAAATATATACATCCTTAAATTAAAACCTGTACATATAAGGAAGAACACTTGTACAGACGGTCATACAAACATGTACAGATGTTCATTAAAAATATACATTCTCATAATTGAACATGTACATTCTCACATTTGAACATGTACATCGTCACATTAAAACATGTACATTCTCACATTAAAATATGTACATTCTCACATTAAAGTATATAACGGCTTCCAAATAGATTACCCTAGCCTCACACACCCTAAAACCCACCCTAGAAAAGCTAAAAAACGTCGAAGACATTTTTAGGGTTTGTAGTGGCAGGCCGTAAACCCGTGACCACAAACCCTAAAAACCTGTCGAGTTAGTTGCTACAATGTAAAGTATAGAACGGTTTCCAAATAGATTACCCTACCCCCCAAAACACCCCAAAACCACCCTAGGATAGCTAAAAACGTCGAAGGCATTTTTAGGGTTTGTAGTTGTGGGTTTAGGGTCTAACGACCCTAAACCCGCTACCACAAACCCTAAAAACCTGTCGAGTTAGTTGCTACAATATAAAGTACGAAACAAATTCCAAATAGATTACCCTACCCACAAAACACCCCAAAACCCACCCTAGGATAGCTAAAAAACGTCGAAGGCATTTTAAGGGTTTGTAGTGGCGGGTTTAGGGTCTAACGACCCTAAACCCGCTACCACAAACCCTAAAAACCTGTCGAGTTATTGCAATGATGTACAAGTTTTTACGTGTGAATGTACATGTCTTAATGAACATTTGTATAGGTTTGTATGACCATCTGTACAAGTTTTTTTTACGTTTTATGCATTATACATGTAAAAATATTTTTTTTTAAAGTTGTCAAAACATATCCATGACTGGTTTTGTTTTGAAGAGCTTGAATTTATATGAACAATGATATAATTTTTTTTCATTTTGGACCTATATATTAAAAGTTACAATAATTTAAAGATTTTGAAATTTAAAAAAAAAAAAGAAAGAAAGAAAAAACACCGTGAGGCTTAAAAAAAACGCTGCGGACTGGATGTAGCGGGAGATGGCTACATCCAGGTGTAGCCAAGTATTTGCGATTAAGTTTTATTAGGAAGCATATTTTTAAGGTGTGTTTTTAAGATTAACATCCATAAAGTTTTTGAATCAGTTGATTGGGGTTTGTAGGAGGATGTTCTTCATGGTTTGGGATTCCAGAATCAATTCATATAGTTAATTCTCAATTGTGTAACTACTTATTAATATTATTCTTTTCATTAAGAGTACAAAATATGGTTTTATTCAAGGCAAGAAAGGTCTTAAGCAGGACTGTACTCTTTCTCCTTTATTATCTGTGACATGATTACTTGAGTAGAAGTCTCATGGCACTAGTAGAAAAAATGTCATATAGGACGCTACTTTATAGGATGGTTACCTATAAAATGTCATATAAAATCTTTTAATACGACAGTTGGTTGAATTAGTGTCCTATATTACTGTTGTCAAAGAAACTTATTTCTAATATAGAACTGGTTTAAACTTAAAGTAACACGTTATATATAAGTTGTGCCTAAAAAACCCTCTATATATAACTGTTTAAAGTAAATCGTAATATATTTGCTTCAACTTTAAAGGATAATTGATCAAATAAACTATTTTATAAAATATAAATAGGAAAACGGACCCGTCTTATGTAAACTATGTAAGACGGTTACCAATACTATCTATCGTATATCATGATGTTTACATATAGAAAAATTGTAGATCTTCAAACATTGTTTTATTGTGTTTATTTTTATTTATTGAAACCTCAAAACATTGTGTTGATTCATATCCTACATACTGTTCATTTTCACTTAACATAAAAGAAAAAAAAACATTCTTACGCTATATCAGTCTCCCTCCCGCGTTTGTCCACAGTACTCTTTTTGTGCTCTAAAAAAATTGTGCTACTGATGAGCTTCGTTGTGATGTTGTATACAGTCCAAGTGCTTGCGTTCTTTGGGTGCCTTGGTTTGTGAATGTAACACCTCAATTCTTAAACACTTGTTAACCACTTAAACCATAAGAATTTGCAGTGGGAATACAAAATCTTTTAGGTGTTATCGCCATATTACTCTCAAGGGAATGTTAAGGCTCAATCTTTTAGTTAAAACCAACTTTAAACTTTCAAATATTTTGGCATGGCATATCAAGACATGCCTTATAAAACTATATGCACCTTTATGCAAGAAAACAAGCTCACAAAGTATAACCACATAGGCATGACCAACTAGTGATTCCCGAAAGGCAATACCGGCAATTACAAGGCAGCCTAGACCATGTGTCCTTACACTTGGTCCTCATCTAATGCATTGTTCAAGTTATGGTAAAGAAAGGGGCTAGCGAAACATGGCATCCCTACATATGAACCTTGCTTACAAAAGAGAAGGAGATTCTAGCGCTCTCTTCATTAGAATATGTTATACAAAATCATGAAAATGTCTTTAAGAGCAAATGGAATAATTACAGCTTAAGAAGGAGTTTATAATAAAGCTCTTTAATCAAAAGCAACTTAAAATTCTCCATAGAACCACGCTCTCACAATCCTTAGCACTCACAGTCATATCAAACACATGTAAGAACCACATAAAGATAAACCGTCAGTATATAAAACTAAGTAAACACTTACTACCCTAAGATGTTCTTTTTTTTTCTCATAAATGTAACACTGTAAAGAAACTAGCTTTCAGAAAGCCATTGGCTTTATCTTTTTTCTCTTTATAATTTCATCGAAGGTTTTTTTTCTCATCAATATCGTCTTTCATTACGGTCACCTGCCATTACACGCATAAGATGTTCACGAGGAAGCACCCGTAAAGAAATTGGCTTCTAGAAGCAGCTGGCTTTCAGAACGCTTGCTTCCGAAACAGGGGATGCCCAAAAGGATTCAGAGCATCACAGGTATTAGAACAAGTCCTTTTCAATTTTGATGATAGCAAATGTAACACCCCTAAATTCATGTTCCAATTATGACAGCGGAAGCCACTATTAACTTGGGTGTTACCGCCACACTCAATCAAGCGTTAAGGCTAGAAGTTGAGGCTTACCATTTATTGACAATCTTATCCAAGGACAAATGTACCTTTGAAAAGGAATTATTCATGAATATCTTAGGAAACTTATCAAACCTTTTCTCAACATATTAATCTAAGACAAACCAAACTAAACAAATATATGTAACCCAATAGTATTTTTGAAATTCAGTTCCAAACCAAACTTATGTTCTAAATCGATGAAAGTATTAATTCCTAATTAATCTAACATCTAATATACTAGATGACCACTCCCCAATCCCAAGTTCTCAATCTTGATCGTTCACCTATTCAACACCACATTAAGAAAACACAAAGAAAGCAACCTTCTACAAAGCTGAGTAGCACTAGATGAATTCCCTAAACCTTAATTACATTAACTAATCATGAATTAATTAAATGAAAGAGTTAATAAAAGGTTAAATAATGATTAATAAGGCTAAAGTATGCATTAATATTATTGAGGAAAAATCTAAGATCACAAACAAGCAAGAATATGCTTAAAGATCATTTAGAGCAAAATTTTGCTTTAATCAACCTAAGGGATTGTGTAACCTCAATTAGGGTTCAAATTGAATTCCTAAACCTTATATATAAGGTAATAACAAGATAAACCCATTACCAAAGAAAACCAAACTCTAGAATGAGTTAAAACACAAAATGGTGTCTTAAAACTCCTTAAAACACATTTTTATGAAAGTGTCTAGAAATTGACTTTGGATGGTTATTAAGGCTTGTATATATCATAGTTAACTTATTTACTATAATTTACTACATTAGGAATCCTAATTTAAAGAAAAAAAATCAGAAATGTGCACCAATTTAAGAATAGTACCAAATAGTGCCAAAAAAGGCCTTATTCTCACTTGATCTGGTCAATGGTCAAACCAAACCCATCAAAATATCTCATCCTGTCCAGAATTCCCAAGGGTGACTCACCTCATCAATATCATATTTTCTTCCTTAGGCAAAATCACTTTTGAGACTTAAAAGTCTTCTTTCATTTAAGATATCATCACTTCTTTTACAGACTTTCTCTCACATTTCTTGAAATACCCCTAACTAATTAAACATTTAATCAATTAAATGAAGGCCTAAACATGCCTTAAAACCAATTTAAAAACAACAATGGTCAACATAAAGCAAGTATTGCACCCTTTGACCATTTAGGGTAAATATATACCCAAATGAACTCCTTAGGACCTAAAATTTTTTCCTAAGCATATTAACACCTAAATGAACGTACAAAAATTATTGGACAACACTCCAACATCAAGAACAAGCATTAACAAGCTTAAAAGTCACTTAGAGTAAAATGTGCTCTAACAAGCTTTAAAGGTCATGTGACCTTCGTTTGATTCCAAATAAAATTCTTAAGCTTAGTAACCATGTAATGGATGTAATTAATCAATTACCAAAGAAAACCAAGCTCAAAAACAAGCTTTAACACAAAATGTGCACTAAGCTTCCTTAAAGCACATTTTTGTGAGATTGTCTTCAAATGAGTTTTGTTTGATTTTAGGGCCTTGAATACCCTTAAATATACTAATGTGACATAATGTACCACATTAGAATGTCTAAATCAAGGTTTTCAAAAAAAAAATGTGCATTGATTTGTGAATAGTACCCAAAATAACAATTATTTCCTTAGCTAGTCAATGGTGAACTACCAACCATTGACCTTGACCAATTATCATCGTTAACTACCAGCTCTTTCCCACCTAATATCCGGCCCCAATACATATTCATACGTTACCTAAATTATTTATATTATAAAGTAGTTTTAATACCATGTTATGACTTAAATTAATTAAGTCCACCTTTCCACTTGGCAGCCTCCTTTCCGGCCACTTAGAGGGTTTCCTCAATGTTAAGCAACCTCCTAAAATCAAGCCTACCTTTATGACTCATCATTAATGGTGGCCATTGGGTCCGGTTCTACTCGGAACAGATTGGAACCGGAACCGGCCGGGAACCGGAACCGGAACCGAATCGCCTCAGCCGGTTCCAAATACGAATACATGTTTTGAGATTCGGGCCCGAACCGGGCCCGGAACCAGAACCGGAACTGCCTGGAACCGCCTGGAACCGTCGTCGGATTTGGAACTGGGAACCAGAACCGCCCCGGAACCGGTTGAAGATACCATTGGAATCGGGCCAAAACGACGTCGTTTTGGGTCTCAGGCACGCGCTCCTCTGAAGAAAATAGCCGTTAGATCCCAAGCATGCGCACTGCAATATGAAGGCCAACATGATGATTGGTATGAGATGAATAGGGATAACACCACTTAGGACTTCTATCTTGTAATATTTTAGAATGTATTAGTAATTTAGTATTACTTTCTTTCCATGTAATCTTTTTTTTAAGACTTACAAATTGAAATCATGTAACCTCTTAGTAGCTGTACTCTTTTCCTTATTAGGGTTTTCCCAATGGGTTTTTACCTAATAAGGTTTTAATGAGGCAGTGAATCATATAATAAATTCTCTTTGTTCCTTAGTTTTTGTAAATTCAATAAAAATTCCTAAGTCTTTGTTTCTTACACATTTAAGATTATAAACTTGAAGAATAACCTATCTAGGAGTAAAGTGGATGAAAAGAGCAACGTGTGCGCTCAAACGGATCTCAAATCGGAGCTAAAACGAAGCAACTGGAGCCGATCGAATCTTTCCGGAACCGGTCGGAATCGATCAGAACCGGAACCAGAATCGGCCGGAACCGGTTTTTTGACTAAATCCGAAGCGAATCCAGATTTCAGAACCGGAACCGGAACCGCCCAGACCGGTTCCGAATACGAATACACATTTTCCGGAACCGGAACCGGTGGAACGGGACCCGTGGCCACCATTACTCATCATTATGCTATTTGTTGATTTAAGTCACTTTCCCACCGTAATAGACATTAGGCTTCATCTTTGTTCCTATCCTCTTCCAGCCGTGGGAAAGTATTTTAGAAACTCTTTTCCTTCCTCCATGACCGTGAGCAGTAGGGCATCTTCCATGGAAGAGATCTCCTAATCTAGGTAAGCTCCTAAGCCACATATATGATCATTCTCTTCCTCTCCTCTTGCTCTTTCTTTTGAGCTGATTTTCAAGCATTTTCACCCATCCATTCAGAGTGTATTGGCTAGGGAAGATAGTGGTAATTATCGGCTGGAAACCAAAGAAGAGGGGAAAAGAGCCTAAAGCTATTTTTAAGGTAAAATGGACATTAATATACTAACTTTCTTCCTTCCCCATTTCCGATTCCTTTTCTTTATTCCCTAGCTCATTTACTCCACTTTTTACGTGTACATTCAGTCCATATGATGATCCCTTCAAGACCTATCAAGAGTTATGCCCAACATGCCAAAAACGGTAATTTAAACAAGCTAAAAAGGTAGCCATTTGATCACCTTGTATTACCGGATTATACATTGATTTGTATGGTATTTTAACACCCCATTATTGCTCCAAATTACAGGCGCAAATAACCCCCTACCAGCCTACTATAATAAGGTAAAAACCATGACATTTACAAGCATATGTTATACCTTAAATTACCTTAATGTAAGATGACTAACACCCATCTTTTATTGGTATATATATAATGCCGCATGACTACTGGAACAAGGGAAAAAAAATTCAGCCCAAAGTGGGAAGAACAAGCGTGTAAGAAAGTTGTCAAATTAAGGTAATTACTACCTTAATGATATGTTAGCTAAGTGTGCATATGAACTAGAGTTTTTTTTTAAAAAAACTAACCCTAAGTATATTTAATATATTTGGCTTATTTTTTTCAGTACAATATATTTCATATATTTACATCCTTACCACAAAAATTATAATATGTCACATATAGCTTATATTATATCATATTAATACTTCTAATTCGTATAACCTATAGTTTTAGGTTTATAAAATTGCGAACAGACCCCATGGCTGTTTTAATTTATTTCTCACCCCTTATACTTTCATATTTACGATTTTGCCCCAGTTTTATAATACATACTTTTAATATCATTAAAATTATATATTATACACTTTTCTTAATATAGCCTTTTATAATATTCCAAAAATCACCAAACTTTACTCAAATGTTATAAAGTGTTATATTTACTGTTTTAACACCAAATTTTCAGTAAATCACATTTATACCCCTAAAGTTTTGTAAATTTGATATTTAACTTATAATGTTATTATAAGTTCATAATTTAATCACTTATGTTATTAAATTTGGTCAAGGCTCCTAACATGGTCAATATTGACCTATGGACTACTGGTTTGACCATAATTTATTTAAATTACAGTTTTGACCCAAACTTTCCAAAAATTACATTTTGACCCCAAATTTTATAAAACTTTATAAAATTCATTTTAATAGCTTTTAAAACCTAGTTTTCAGCTATAATTAATATCTAGCCTCCAAAATGTATTTTTATTACAAACTAACCCCAAATGGTTTCGGTAATGCTTAGTTTAGTCTTAAACTTGATGTAAACATAAAATCAAATGGCCTAAATTTCATGGCCTTATTACAACATTTGCAAATAATAAAAATTACACAAAACTGTCCCAAATGACATGTTTATGTCATGGCTTATTATAGTTTGTATCCAGATATTATATAAATTATATTCTTGCCACTTATATTAATTTCTATGACATTATAAGTCATTTATATGCTAAGTAAGCTAGCCAAAATGTTATACAACATTTTAATACATTGTTAGGTTATTTAACACCCTTAATATTCTTAGCTTTATTTATATAACAATATTTACATAAAACCTTAAATAGTATAAGGTAAGGTTTCTTACTTGATTTTGAGTCACTAATTGAACCAAGCACTCCCAACACTCACGGCCTATCTAATAAAATGACCTTAGGTTAGTTTTGAATATAAACCCACATATACACTTGATTAACACATTATTTAGGTAGTAATTAACTTACTTTGACAAACTTTATCTCACACTTGTTCTCTACCATTTTGGACAGAATGTTCCCATGGTTTAAACAACCATGCACCAGCATTTTATGCAAGGAAACAACCATGTGTTAGTATTGTGATATTAACAACTAATTGAGGTATATTATAAGCTTAAAATGTCGTTACTTTACCTTGATAAAAGTAGGATATTAGGGGCTGTTTCACACCTAAAATCTGAAGCAAAAAAGGTGTTAAGACACCATTTTAACCAGAGAATAAAACCGGTAATGACAAGGTAAGGAGATCTAGGGTTTTACCTTTTAAAAATGACTTTTAATGAGTTTCTTAGCACCATATGAACCAGGGCATGAGAAGGTTGATATATCAACTGAAAGGATGTGTAAAGAGGAATAAAATAAGCTGTAGAAGTGGAGAAATAAATCCGGAATTGAAGAGAAACAAGATTTACAAGCTTAAAACATATTTTTACCTTAATATGTTACTTAAGCTAACTTCCCTTATCCTTTGTGGCTTTCTGCCAAGAATTCCTTCCATCTTTGAGCATCAATTACACTAGAATGGTGGATGAAAATGGGAATGATTTACACCATTGAAAAAAGGAAGAGAAGAGGAAGAAAATAGTTATAACCTTGATTTAAGATCTTACTTATAGCCAAGTGAGTTCCTCTTTGAAGATAAATGCTTGCTCACGTTAATGGAGGCAGGAAGGAAGGGCTGAGCTGCTGTCTATGGCTGGGAGAAAGGTAATGAAGTGAGAGAAGTCAATTTGGCCTTTTAAAGTAATAAGTGTTACTTTATGAAAAAGTAAGTGGTGAGTCATTAAATTGGAAGATATTTTGATTGCTTAATGAAGAGGGAAACCTCTATATCTGGCGGCAATATGAGGTCAAGGTCAAGGGTTGATGGTTGACCATTGACTAGATTAAGGAAATAAGTGTTATTTTAGGTACTATTCACACCTAATTCACCCATTTTGATTTTATTTGAAAACTTTGAATTATACCTTCTAATGTGGTGAATCATGTCACATTAATGTAATAAATAATGTAATCTAGCTCTTAAAGTGACATAAAACCAATATTTTTGAGCTCATACACAAAAACGTGCTTTAAGGAGTTTTAGTGCACATTTTGTGTTAAAACTTGTTTTTGAGCTTGGTTTTCTGTGGTAATCATTTTATTACATCCATTACATGATTATAAATCTTAGAAATACACTTTAGACTCTAATGAAGGTCACAAAACCTTTAAGGTTTATTAGAGCATATTTTTGCCCTATGTGACTTTTAAGCACGTTAGTGCTTGTTTTTGATGTTGAAGTGTTGTCCAATGTTTTTATTATGTTCATTTATGATTTATAATGATTAGTAATTAAATTTGGATCCTAAGGAGTTCATCTGGGCACATATTTGTCCTAAATGGTCAAAGGGTGTAATATTTACTCTATGTTGACCATTGTTGTTTTAAATTGGTTTTTTAGGCATGTTTAGGCCTTGATTTACATGATTACATTTTTAATCAATGTTTAATTAGTTAGGGGTATTTCATCATTGAATAAAAGAATGTATCAAAGTTTCAGGATTCCCACAAAACAAACATGAGGTGCCAGTAGAAGTGTGGAGCCGATGCTGGATCAGTGCCTTGCATGGAAACATAGCATGAAGGAGTTTCCAACCAAAAAGACTCACCTGGGGAGGAATATCACATTTCCAAAGACGTTTGATGGCTTGGCCCAACATTGAGGAACCACTAATGGAAGCAGATGTAGTTTGAGTGAGATGTAAGGTCGTATAATAGGCAGATTTGACTGTAAAAGTACTTGAAGAAGAGCCCCTAGGTCCAAGAGTCAACTGCA
Source organism: Limonium bicolor (assembly GCA_023374045.1). Classification (NCBI taxonomy): domain Eukaryota; kingdom Viridiplantae; phylum Streptophyta; class Magnoliopsida; order Caryophyllales; family Plumbaginaceae; genus Limonium; species Limonium bicolor. The sequence continues at coordinate 307,391,479 of CM041777.1, read as the reverse complement.
TGAGAGCTCTGCTGTAAAGGAATTTGAGTGATGGACAAAACATCATCAGGGGGAAACCATTGAGAGATCAAAGGGATGTTCCATGATCCTACTAGGGTGATGAGATCGACAACTTTGGTATTGTCCAAAAGGTGGCATGGAACCTTCAAGAGGAATGGTTTTACATTGCCCAACACTCTAAACCAATACCCAAGGGGCACAATAAGCACTAGTTAAACTCTTAAACCCCTTGGAATAACTCTAGAATTCAATGGAAGTGCTTAAAGCACAAGAATTAGGGCTTACCTTTGGAAGCTCTAGAATAGATTTTTGTCATGAATTGAAGAAAGGTTCCCACTAAGCTGTTGTAGCTTGATTCAAAGCTCGTACAAGGAAAGAAAATGCAGCACTTGAGAAGCCAAAATCGGCCAAGTCAAGAATGGAAGAAAAATGAGTTTTTCTTACCTTAAATCGAAGAGGAGACATCCTAGCTCCATAAAATCCACTTTTCTCTTCAAATGGGCTATACCCATGGTGTGCAACTTCAACCATTTGAGATTTTGAAAAGAAGGAAATGTAGCTCTTGGTGAGAGGAACACAAATATGTGTTTATTTTTGGATTTGGAGCATGGAGTTGGCTTGGGCATGAGGAGGAAGAGGGCTGCCATGGAAGGCTTGCAAAATAGCCAGAAATGGAGGAAGGAAGGAGGGAGAATACGGTGGGGAAGAAGAAGGAAGGAGAGAGAAGAGAGAAATGAGAGGAGAGAGGGGAAAAAGTTACTTTTGTACTTTTTTCACTTTTCTTCTTTATTTGCCCCCTTAATTAACAAGAGTCAAATGGAGGGTGCTGATTCATCTAAAAACCGGCCCCATAATATTAGTGAGGGAAGGGCGTTTTCGTCTTTTCGCAAGAGACGCTCGTTAAATTCCCGGTTTGAGCACTATTCACTAACCGGACACATTTTCAGATTTTTTCCGTTTCTTTAATTTTAATGGTTCTTAGGATTCCATTAATATTTAATTATAGTTATATGATCAACTATAATTTTTACGGGTCCATTTGACCACTTAAAGTCACGTTTCTGGGTTTTCTCGAAAAACGTGCTTTAAAGCTTAATTAGCATTTTAACCCACTATATGGATTCGTTTTCTTCGGAATTGTTTCCACATATTATTTAGGCGTACTTAAGCCTTAGGAATCCATCTAGGATCCTATTCGAGGTCACATACCTCCTATGGTTGCGTAACACATGTTTTTACGTTTTTGCTTTTTACGCGTTTTCTCTTTTCTTTTGGTTTTATTTTTTCACCAATATTCTTTAACTATTAGGCCCTTAAATACCATATTATAATAATTTAATCACCATTTTTAAGTTTGGGGTATTTCAATATCGATTGTGGGAGCTACAATATGGGTTGGTTAGATTGAGTGATTATGTAAAAGATGGGAGAATGAGAGGTGTAAAGAGAAATAGGGAAATAAGAGAATGATCAGCTAAAAAAATTTACAAAATCATAATTTTTTTAAAATTATACAAAATGAATAGCTAGACCGGAGAAACCAGAAGAATAACCATGAGAAACACGGCAAATTGTATCCAAAAGATCATAGGAGCGAGACAAGCAGATGATAATATAGAATTATTTTTTTACTCTTTATGTAACTTAGAGAGAATTGGTCGAGAAAGGACAGGATGTAGCCAAGGGAGAAAGAGAAATGCTATCTCCTCTCTCTTCTCCTTTTTCTCATTTTGCTTTTCTCTACCTCTTGTAGCATGCAAGGACTCTTGTAGCAAATCCTCTTCTCAAATCTCTTTCTCTTTCCTCTGGTTTTGTCGTCTCTTCCGTTCCACCGATCCAATTTTAAACGCATGTTCATTTCTTTTCCCAATTATTCTTTGCACATGCAAGACCGCCAATGAAGCTATGATGGGTTGCATGCAAGCTACTAAATGTTTGACATGAAGGTAGCTCTAGGGTTACCTCACAGCCGCTATAGGAAATGGTTTTCATGATCTCCAATCGCATGAGTATGGGGACTACTTATGTGATTAGCTGCTGTTACCCAGTTTTTTTGGTTTTGTAGCGGTCTGGTTAGGTCTCTTCGGCTATGACTGTTTTTTCCCTTTGTTTTCTATTAATTTATGTCCAAGTGTTGGTATATTTCTACCCACTATGCGGGGGTTTAGTAGTACCCTTACTGTAGTACTACTTCTGGGTGTTGGGGATCTGAATTTGTTGGGTCCTAATGACATGAACAAGCTTGTCAAGTCTTCTAGGCAGGCTTAATGCATCTTGGCACGTCCATCTTTTGGTTTTCCATGCACAATTCCATGAGAATAGGTTGCTATTGGTAGTTGGTCTTCTTTGGGTCTTTCTTGCTTATGTAAACTATCAAATCTCTTGTGTGACATATGGTTACTTCATTACTTGGTTTTTTTAAGAAAGAATTTGATTTATGATAAACCTATACACTTTAGACCCAAGAGAAAAGTCAAAATTGGGTGCAGTTATTTGTAATGACACCAAATATCCGGATGAAGGGATGTAAGAAAGTAGAAGTCAAAACTTGAAATTACGTAACATATTAGAATACACTGATGTAGATTTCTCGTTATTATATTTAAAGGGTAACCTAAAACCTCAAATCCATTGAGCGTAAACAGACAGCAACCGTTTAGAGATCTAGAGCCCTAAATCATCGAAAACAAAAAGAGGATCAAAATGGAGGTAGGGAACAACAATAGCAAACAACAATCACGAGAACGAAGGTGGAAGCTGGTCGCTCTTAAAATTTCTAAGAGCTGCTCTTGATGAGGCTAAGGACGTCTGTTTCAGTGGGTAGGGCGGGAATTGCTCCTTTCTTGGTTGTAGTAATTGCTCCACATGCATTGGCAAACTTCAACGCCTCCTTTAGTTTTGATTCATTCTGACACAACGGCAATATATATAATTAATAAAAAAAACAAAATTTGGATTTTCAAGGGTAATAAGAGAAAACATGACAACTAGAGAGATTTAAAAAAAAAGGAGTAATCTAACCTCTAGAATAGACTGATCTTTGACAATCTTGCAAAGCAATGCTCCAACAAAAGAGTCACCAGCTCCAGTGGTGTCAACTGCATCGACATGGAAGCCATCCACACAGCCTTTGAAGTTCTGAGGAAGAGCAGAAACTAATATCATAATAACGGTAATAATAATCTTTAATGGGGGGAAGGAAACAAGTTGAGAGCCAGAGGCATCTACGTCCCGTCCCTTAGTGATGAACAATAGACATCCCTATTTCAATAAACAATTCAGAGGGGATAGATCATCCATTGCCTCCTCCAGTAAGAGGTTTCTATTTTATACTCCTTAATATATTAACAATAAAGTAACATTAAACAAAGAAGAATAGAATTTATTTATAGAGAGACACGGACACCCCGGTGTTAATATAACAGGCAGGCAGGCATGATCCATGACACAAAGCTGCGCCATTCAGTTTGACTAAAAAAGAAAACTGTATTCCACGAGACGAGATTAAACTAATTAAAAATCCATCTACCTTAAAACATAATAAATGAAGAGGGTATTTTACCTTTGCATAATACTTACAACCCTTCTCACCAACGGTAACCAAAAGAAGCTTCAAATTGTCATGCCACAATGACATCGCGGAAGCATCATCGATCTTGTTACTGCCGGTGAGAAACTCGAGCTCATTATCACTCACCTTTATAAGGTCAGCCTTATTCCATATGCTCATTATCTGCTCACGAGCTTCCTTCGCGGAAGGCCAAAGTGGAAGCCTAAGGTTAGGGTCATATGAGAGAAGAGCGCCCGCCTTCTTGGCTTCGTCCATTGCCTTCATGTGGGCAGATCGGCAAGGCTCCACAATCAAACTTATGGATCCATAATGGAAAACTTTAGCCTGTCAAAATAAATATGGTATTAAATTTGAGTTTCTTATACATGCTGTTCTACAGCTGGTGAAATAAAATAGAGTAAATTAAACACTTGCCGTGACCCCACAACCGCAACCATTACATTACTTTTCAACTACCAGAATGCATAAAATAAAAGGAAAAGTAACCTCCGCCAACTACTTGTACAAAATTCATTTATTTCTGCATTTACTTACCTTGGTTAGTGTTGGGGACCCATATCACAGAAGCAATACCGTACATTTTTTTTTCTCATTTTTAGGAAATACTACCATTAATCAATAGATGACAAATGCAATATGCTTGACAGAGGGCAAATCAAAGAAGCTCATGTCTGCAGTGTTGAAAGTTAAAACAAGGATTCCGTAAGACAAATGACTTGCTCCGCCTTGAGCGAATCAGACGAATCAGAAACACAACCTTTGTAGTTCAGCCGTGCTTTGTATTTGTATTGCTTGCTACAATTTTACCAAGGATACGATGAGATAGAAAGGCACAATTTGACCAAATACCCACCCACGGCCACTGCCACGGCCACGGGCCCGCCCAAAAGAAACTTTTTCCGGATTTATGATGTACCCCACAATTCACCCACCCACACCAACAATAGATGGAAGGATGGGCCCACCTTCATCATAGATAAATACTACTGTCACATGTCCCGGCCCAGATCTAACATTAGTACTACTTACGAGATCCAGATCTCACCAACCCACCAGTCCACACATTAGCGCGTGACACCCAACCTTCTAATCAGTAAACCCAGAGAATAGATGCAGATGCAGGGGAAAGGGAAATTTTCCTAGAGATAAGTGACTGCGTTCGGAGTTGTGATTTTGATGGTTGTTTTGTGGCAATAAATGAGGTGGTTCGGCGTGGGTTCACATAGGTTCTATCTTCTATTCTAATAATATACTGACATATATAAAATAACTATAAAACAGACAAAACAGACAGACCAAAACAATCACAAACCAACCATACCAAAGAGCCAAGAATCAGCACACAACACGAAACAAAAAAACACCAATAATTAGATCTACTTGCGTGAGAAAGTAAGAGAAGCGAAGATCTAAACGAAACGACTCAAACAAAACAAAATCTTACGGATCTAATGAGTTCGATGTTTAGCTCTTCCGGCTGTAACAACATATCGGCGCTAGGGTTCCTGTAGAACATGAATTCACGCTCTCCATCTGCACGCAGAGTGACGAAAGCGAGCGCCGTCCTAGCTCCCTTATCAAAGCTCAACCCCTCGCCACTGACTCCGTTCTCTTTAAGGATCCCGGCTAGCATGTGGCCAAACTCATCATCCCCGAGCTTCCCGACGAACGACGCCTTTCCACCGAGCCTCGACACCGCGATCGCTACATTGGCAGGAGCACCACCAGGAGCCTTGAGGAAGCCAGGAGCCTGAGCCAAGGATACGCCGGATTCAGTTGGTACAAAATCGATCAACATCTCGCCGAAGCAGACAATTCCACCAGCTGGTGCCGCCATAGCGAGCGTTTCTTGTTACCACGGGAGAGGAAAAAAAAGACAAGAATGGATATTGGACAGATCTGTGAAGAACAGAGCAAGGAGGATGAATAGTTAAAATAGATATGAGGTGTTGTGAAGATGCGAGATAAATGATGGGGAGTTATATAGTAGAGAGAAATTAATGGGAGGATAGAGAGTGAGACAGATTTCAACAAGCGAAGCGGAGGAAGAGGACGACGACTAATGATCAGAAAAACTTAAAACTTGTTGACAGTGATTAATTAATGTTATAGTACAATATTGACACTTAACAATATAAAGCTTCTTTATTTTTGAAGCAACAATAAACTTTCTAAAGAAAAAATGTTAAATGTTAATTCGTTGGCTTGGCTCCTCCAGTATAACAATGAACAACCACAACATTCTTAAAAAAAAAAACACACAACCACAACATTCTTATAATAACTCACTTGCAATTTGTTTCCAGAACAACAAACAAATCATTTTTCTGCAAATAGCCCTGCAAGCCATACAACGGACCAAATAGTACTTTTGTGGTTGTTTTGATATAACTGTTTTGTGGTTATTTTATATATAGCAGTATATTATTGGAGTAAAACATAAGATCATGTGGGATCCACGCGAGAACGACCCCGAACTACCGCATTTATACAATCAAACTACCACATTGTAACGTCGCCATACTATGAATTAAACACCATAGTCGCTGTTTTATCAACTTGGATGGTGTTATTTACTGATATGAGTGTATTATATAATATCTTCTGAGGAAAATATATTTGATCTTATCCAGTATCCACTTTGTTGTATATTGGGCGGCGAACTTATATTAAAAGAAGAAATGGCATCTCAAATTCTATATTAATAGTCTTTTTAAAGATAATTCTATATTAATAGTTAAGAAAAAAATCTGAAATTAAAATAGGCAGGTGCTCAGTGAGATTTTATAAAAATCTGGTTCGGCTCACGTGAAAGACATTCCCTCCCATAATTGGAAAAGAATTTTAAGATTACCATACTTGTCCGATTATATACTAAAATCTATCGAATGAAATTAGATCTATTTCTTCGCCGGTTTTTCTGATAATTATTTGTCTCTCCTCTCTTTAAAAAAGAACTTAAAAGTAAATTATTGAATCCTTTAGGATTTAGCATATTATACTTAATCCTCTTGTATTTATTATAATTACTGGTAACCACCTTGAGGTTTAGGTATTTTTTACTACGAGTCCCTGAACTATAATTCTGTTATCAGGAAGTTAACTATGTGTTAACTTATCAGCTTAATCATATTAATAAGGTCATGCTGGACAAAAACACTACTTAATCTGTATTATTATTTTTCTAAAAATGTCAACCCTTCCTTGAAAATGCATCTAAAGTGGGATGAGAGAGAGTTAGACGATGTTGATTAAGTAGTTTTGTTGTCCAGCCTGACATTATTAATGTGATTAAGCTGATAGGTCAACATATAGTTAATTTTTTTATCACAGAGTTATAGTTCGGGGACTCGTAGTCAAAGATACCTTAACCTTGAGGTGATTACCAATAATTATGATAAACACAAGGAGGTTAATGTAATATCCTAAATCCTCAAGGGGGTTCTGAGTAATTTACTCAAGAACTTACTCATGGAATTCCTATGGGCTACGTCTATACCACACGAGCGGCTTCGGTACTTCTCTGTTTCACCCGATCACTTGATTCATTAAAGTGGATAAAAAATTTAAAAAGTAAAACAGGTGAAAACAGATGACGGGTGAAACGGGTGCGGGTGACAGGTCGGGTCGGATAACATTTTTCACTCAATCACCCGATCCGTCACCCGTATATATTATATTAAATAAATAAAATATAGTTATATCATATTTGTTGAGATAATTTAGAAGCATTTTAGTTAATACTCTATGTTTTGAGTATGTTATTGACATTAGTTGATGTGGTATGTATTGTTGAACAAATGTGACTGTATATTTTAAAAAGTTAAGCTTATATAAGGTGATAAAACAAAAAATGCTTGCTGAAAAGTAACTAAAAACGGTGACGGGTTCAACCGTTTCACCCGCAGGTGACGGATGATGAAGTTTCAAGTGACGGGTGGGGTCGGGTGATGCGGGTGAAAAACGGGTGATGGACGGGTGGAGCATCACCGACCCGAACCCAACCCGTTGCCATCCCTTCCTACTGTATTGGGATAGTCTGGTATAGAATTATCTTATGGGTGACACTCCACCCAGATTTGTTACCCGTTTTCATCCGTATTATTTGACTGTCACCAATTTTATCACTCGTCACCTATTTCACTGGTCATTCGTGGGAGATGTGATCCAACAAATATTTATAATCTTTAACACCTACATAAATTTAGTTTTTCAATAAAAATACACTTATATTTGTTTAGTAATACATATCACGTCAACTAATATCAACAACATGACTCAAAACGTAGAGTATTAACCAATTTTTTAAAAAATAGTCTCAACAAATGTAAAACAAAGGAGGCCATCACATTTTACCTCTAGTTTTTGAAATGTTCACAATAGTACTACTTTAACAACTCTTCCACCAGTTTCAACTTCAAATGTCTTCCCATCTTCTGATATGAAGAATCTCATCTCCTGTTCACAATTAACAAGAAAATGTGTGTGAATCAATAACAATAAAAAAGATACTCTGACTAGGTGTTTGATAATTGGTGAAATAATGTAATTATAAGGTCTTTGTTTACCTTCATTTCATGAAACTATTGACCTATTTCACCACTTTAGAGCATTTCATTAATATAGGTGAACTTATACAATTTTGGTTATAATTTAGACAAAAACTCACTTGAGCATGATTTCGGAGACTCTCAAGACATTGTAGCCAAGCTTTATGGCCATGAGGAGTGTGCCAAGGACAATGGGTCAAATAGGGACGATTTCGATGCAGAAAGATTGCTTCTGGTGAAGATCTACCCAGAGGACCGCCCCTGTAGGGCAGTCAAAAGCTGAATTTTGCTTCTGGTCTGGACCGCCCCAGCCGACCGGCCCTGTGGGGTGGTCAGGTTAAGTTCACCAGCGCGTTTTTCTTTCTAGTCCAGACCACCCCAGGGCGACCCCCTTGTACAGCGGTCGGAATGAAATTTTTCCCATATATAGTTTTGAAAATGGGAAACTTGACACACACACATACACACACACTCTCTCTCTCATTCATTTTGAAGAAGAAGAAGATCTTATCTATCTGGTTTATGCTCTAATGAACGCTTGACCACAATTGTACTATATGTTGAGGGTTTGACCCTAAATCCTCAAATTTTGCTTGTAACACTTAATTTAGTGGTTTTCTCTCTTGAATTTGTTTAATGTTTCAAGATTGATCACCTTTATACATTTGTGGTAATTCCTAACGACATTTGGTTTGATGTTATGGATTGTGACCAACAGAGAGAGTAACCCTAGTATTAGGCTCCTTTTAATAGTTGGCGAATTCTATTGCTAAGTTTAGAATTTATGCTTAATACTACTTAGTGAGGTTAACCCTAACTGGACATGAAGGATGAAATTAACTAAGTAAGATTTGGCTCAACTTAGGTTTAGAGGGTCATCATATTAGTTCTACTAGACAACTAGAGTGAATTAGGATTACGGCCATGTTTGGGGGCATTTGAATGATTCCCTCACTCCTGGAGTCCACCTATCCTAGATTAGTTAGTTTATAATTATTACTTTTTTTTACTTCTTTAATTACCCAAACCAAAACCCAAAAACCCCTCACTTCACATTTATGCACCTTTGTTTATATTTATGCACATTAACTAAGCTTATAAAGAATTAGATAGTTACGAAATCCCTATGGATAAGACCTTGTTGTGCTACACTCATTGGGTTCAATGCCCATTAGTTCGCAAGACAGTTTAATCATTATTTTGCCCATCAAGTTTTTGGCGCTGTTGCCAGGGACTTTGGACCGGTTTAGTTTTTGTGCAAATTTTTTGTTTCTTTATATGTAGCAGTATATTATTGGAGTAAAACGTAGGATCACGTGGGATCCACGCGGGAACCACCCTGAACTACCGCATTTATACAATCAAACTACCACATTGTAACGTCGCCATACTATGAATTAAACACCATTGTCGCTGTTTTATCAACTTGGATGGTGTTATTTAATGATATGAGTGTATTATATAATATCTTCTGAGGAAAAATATTTGATCTTATCCAGTATCCACTTTGTTGTATATTGGGCGGCGAACTTATATTAAAAGAAGAAATGGCATCTCAAATTCTATATTAATAGTCTTTTAAAGATAATTCTATATTAATAGTTAAGAAAAAAAATCTGAAATTAAAATAGGCAGGTGCTCAGTGAGATTTTATAAAAATCTGGTTCGGCTCACGTGAAAGACATTCCCTCCCATAATTGGAAAAGAATTTTAAGATTACCATACTTGTCCGATTATATACTAAAATCTATCGAATGAAATTAGATCTATTTCTTCGCCGGTTTTTCTGATAATTATTTGTCTCTCCTCTCTTTAAAAAAGAACTTAAAAGTAAATTATTGAACCCTTTAGGATTTAGCATATTATTAATCCTTGTATTTATTATAATTACTGGTAACCACCTTGAGGTTTAGGTATTTTTTATACGAGTCCCTGAACTATAATTCTGTTATCAGGAAGTTAACTATGTGTTAACTTATCAGCTTAATCATATTAATAAGGTCATGCTGGACAAAAAACACTACTTAATTTATTGTTATTTTTCTAAAAATGTCAACCCTTCCTTGAAAATGCATCTAAAGTGGGATGAGAGAGAGTTAGACGATGTTGATTAAGCAGTTTTGTTGTCCAGCCTGACATTATTAATGTGATTAAGCTGATAGGTCAACATATAGTTAATTTTTTTATCACAGAGTTATAGTTCGGGAACTCGTAGTCAAAGATACCTTAACCTTGAGGTGATTACCAATAATTATGATAAACACAAGGAGGTTAATGTAATATCCTAAATCCTCAAGGGGGTTCTGAGTAATTTACTCAAGAACTTACTCATGGAATTCCTATGGGCTACGTCTATACCACACGAGCGGCTTCGGTACTTCTCTGTTTCACCCGATCACTTGATTCATTAAAGCGGATAAAAAATTTAAAAAATAAAACAGGTGAAAACAGATGACGGGTGAAACGGGTGCGGGTGACAGGTCGGGTCGGATAACATTTTTCACTCAGTCACCCGATCCGTCACCCGTATATATTATATTAAATAAATAAAATATAGTCATATCATATTTGTTGAGATAATTTAGAAGCATTTTAGTTAATACTCTATGTTTTGAGTATGTTATTGACATTAGTTGATGTGGTATGTATTGTTGAACAAATGTAACTGTATATTTTAAAAAGTTAAGCTTATATAAGGTGATAAAAACAAAAAATGCTTGCTGAAAAGTAACTAAAAACGGTGACGGGTTCAACCGTTTCACCCGCAGGTGACGGATGATGAAGTTTCGAGTGACGGGTGGGGTCGGGTGATGCGGGTGAAAAACGGGTGATGGACGGGTGGAGCATCACCGACCCGAACCCAACCCGTTGCCATCCCTTCCTACTGTATTGGGATAGTCTGGTATAGAATTATCTTATAGGTGACACTCCACCCAGATTTGTTACCCGTTTTCATCCGTATTATTTGACTGTCACCAATTTTATCACTCGTCACCTATTTCGCTGGTCATTCGTGGGAGATGTGATCCAACAAATATTTATAATCTTTAACACCTACATAAATTTAGTTTTTCAATAAAAATACACTTATATTTGTTTAGTAATACATATCACGTCAACTAATATCAACAACATGACTCAAAACGTAGAGTATTAACCAATTTTTTAAAAAATAGTCTCAACAAATGTAAAACAAAGGAGGCCATCACATTTTACCTCTAGTTTTTGAAATGTTCACAATAGTACTACTTTAACAACTCTTTCACCATTTCACCAGTTCAAATGTCTTCCCATCTTCTGATATGAAGAATCTCATCTCCTGTTCACAATCAACAAGAAAATGTGTGTGAATCAATAACAATAAAAAATACTCTGACAAGGTGTTTGATAAATGGTGAAATAATGTAATTATAAGGTCTTTGTTTACCTTCATTTCATGAAACTATTGACCTATTTCACCACTTTATAGAGCATTTCATTAATATAGGTGAACTTATACAATTTTGGTTATAATTTAGACAAAAACTCACTTGAGCATGATTTCGGAGACTCTCAAGACATTGTAGCCAAGCTTTATGGCCATGAGGAGTGTGCCAAGGACAATGGGTCAAATAGGGACGATTTCGATGCAGAAAGATTGCTTCTGGTGAAGATCTACCTAGAGGACCGCCCCTGTAGGGCAGTCAAAAGCTGAATTTTGCTTCTGGTCTGGACCGCCCCAGCCGACCGGCCCTGTGGGGTGGTCGGGTTAAGTTCACCAACGCGTTTTTCTTTCTAGTCCAGACCACCCCAGGGCGACCCCCTGTACAGCGGTCGGAATGAAAATTTTCCCATATATAGTTTTGAAAATGGGAAACTTGACACACACACATACACACACTCTCTCTCTCATTCATTTTGAAGAAGAAGATCTTATCTATCTGGTTTATGCTCTAATGAACGCTTGACCACAATTGTACTATATGTTGAGGGTTTGACCCTAAATCCTCAAATTTTGCTTGTAACACTTAATTTAGTGGTTTTCTCTCTTGAATTTGTTTAATGTTTCAAGATTGATCACCTTTATACATTGTGGTAATTCCTAACGACATTTGGTTTGATGTTATGGATTGTGACCAACAGAGAGAGTAACCCTAGTATTAGGCTCCTTTTAATAGTTGGCGAATTCTATTGCTAAGTTTAGAATTTATGCTTAATACTACTTAGTGAGGTTAACCCTAACTGGACATGAAGGATGAAATTAACTAAGTAAGATTTGGCTCATCTTAGGTTTAGAGGGTCATCATCTTAGTTCTACTAGACAACTAGAGTTAATTAGGATTACGGCCATGTTTGGGGGCATTTGAATGATTCCCTCACTCCCGGAGTCCACCTATCCTAGATTAGTTAGTTTATAATTATTACTTTTCTTTAGTTCTTTAATTACCCAAACCAAAACCCAAAAACCCCTCACTTCACATTTATGCACCTTTGTTTATATTTATGCACATTAACTAAGCTTATAAAGAATTAGATAGTTACGAAATCCCTATGGATAAGACCTTGTTGTGCTACACTCATTGGGTTCAATGCCCATTAGTTAGCAAGACAGTTTAATCATTATTTTGCCCATCAAGTTTTTGGCGCTGTTGCCAGGGACTTTGGACCGGTTTAGTTTTTGTGCAAATTTTTTGTTTCTTTAATTTACCTTTTTTGTGTATAGATTTTTGTTTCTTTTCTTTATAGGATTATAATTCTGATGGACGGTTATTATAATGAAGCAGAAGGTTGGTATGGATATTCCTACGAAGCAGGGAACTATAGCCAATAGATTATATGCCAAGAATGTAGAGGATACCATAAGTGTTCTCAATGCTTGGTTTCAATCTATAGATCATAGGGTCTTATGAAAGAGTATCTTAGTGACCAATGCAGAGATTTTCAAATGGATGAAGTTCAAAGCTGAACAAGAAGCCATCAACATGAACCAATTGGAATCAACTTGAGCCTAAATTACAACAAGTTGAGAGCAAAATGGTTCATGAGATGGAGTAGCCTTCTGAAGCTTTGTGTTACTCCCCTTCTCCTTCCTTGTTTGAGTCAAAAAGTACACCGCCACTCACCCACCAGCTTGATTATGAAGACAACCCTTCTGAAGATAGTTTCTTCTTCGACTTTAAGGAGCCGCTTCCCTTTAAAGTTGATGTTTACCAAGGCTCTTACTATGAGCCTCACCCTAAAGATGAGGATTTCTAGATCCTCGAAACTGAGGAGAAGGAGCCATCAAACTTTGATATTCACCTGGAGGATCGAGGCCTTTCCCACCCTTGCACCAATGAAATAGGGTGGAAACTCAAAATCACCACTAAGTGGCATGGCCACTTTCCCATTTGTCGGGATCAGAGTTTGAAGATAAAGTCAACCCCGAAGTTCTCCCTGCACCACTCAACGAAGATAAGGACGTCTTAATCCTTAAATTCGAAGAAGACGTTCCTCCACAATTTGATCCTCGCACCAAGGATCAACAACCTAAACACTCCTACCTCAAGAAAGATTGGTGTGGGTTACATTATCAAACCTTCACTATTGAGGTCATTTTTTCTTTTGATCCGGGTCGTTCTTCAAAGAATTATGATGTCCACCCCACCTACCCGTTGAAGCCAACTTCAACACTTATATTCGATCCCTGATGACCTCGATGTGGTACAGTCTAGCCAACGACCTTAAAGATGGGCAGCTTCCAGGGATGGAACCCGGATGAATTTCTTTCCTTTTCAAGATCTTTTTATTTTTTTGCTCTCCTTTGATTTTGTTTTTGCTAACCCTTAACCTCGGTTGTAGTTTGGTTGCTTTTAGTGTCTTATGCAGGTGCAAATACTTGTCCACATCGCAACCAAGCTACGCTACTTTGAGGCTACAACTCATGTGAGGGGAAGTTCCATCAATGCAAGAACAAAATATAAGAGGGGTACTAGTTTCTTTTATTTTGATAATCTTATTTCTCTTTATTCATTTTAATTTTGCTTAACTCTGTTAGTGAGAATAGCTTCTATGCTATAATATTGTTTGTATCCCTTGTGTATTCTCTTTTGTCCGCTTCTCATAAAGTTCTTCTAAAACCTTCCCCGGTTCATTTGGTGAACAACGAGGACATTGTTCAAATTAAGTGTAGGAGAGTGAACCTTTTCGGCGAATTCTGTGCTTAAATGTTTAATCCCATTGCTTATCTTGCATTTGTCCAAAATCTAAAACTCGGACCCGTGTGATATGGGTTGTTCTCATACTATTCTAAATTTTGGGATAAATGCTCAAATTTTCTTTTGGATTTCTTTTGAGGAGCATTTTGTATGCGGCGTGACTACGTGATCTTAAATGGTTGGATTTTTATTGCCTAGGGGTTATTTCTGTCTTCACTTTTAGGGATTCCTAACGAGTGCTCCTTTGTGAAAAATCTTTGCAGGACTTGCGAGACGCCATTGGTAACTAACAATGAGAGTTTAGTGTTCTTGAATGCATAGACTTGATGCCCAATTTTGTCTCCTTACCTCTTGTGCAAAAGTGAAGCAAATACATAAATCTATTTTTCCTTTTGTTTTCTTCTATGTGCCCATTCTTGAGAGAAGTTGGCCATGGTAAAAGTTCTCCAAGTCACCTAATCCATAGAACATTGAAGCACCCCAGATCATACCCTGAAACTTTAAATTTTATTTTGCCTTGAGCATACCCATGCCTCCACTAAGAGACGGTTCACAGTCCACAAATGTTTTATTCACTTTTCGCTCTTCTCTATATTACAATATATGATAGTATTTGTTAGTCTCGAGCATTCCTTACTTGCTTGGGCGCTTGGTTTTTTGAGGACAGGCAAAAAGGTAAGTGTGGGGGTGTGATGAGTGTCCAAATGACCATGTTTTAGGGGTGTATTTAGTATGTTTTACCAACACTTTTCATGCACATTTCTTCACTCTAGATAGTTTTCCTCTAGTTTTGTGTATTATTGTTTTACACATTTATTGCTTAGATAGGAGAAATAACATGGCTAGGGATGAAACAAACAAAGAGAAGAATGTGTTGGTGCAAACAGATCCAAAATCTAAGCTAGCACGAAGAATTTAGGCCATATGACGATTGGTCTGGGTATATAACCTGGACTATAGCAGAGATAAACCTCTTGTCGACTTTTGAGGGTGGTCCTGTTTGTGTTTGAAGAAACAAACCTGGACCAAAGCAACACCCGAGTTTCCGGTGAAATTAAGGTATGGTCTAGGTTAGTGTCCGGGAAAACAAGCCGGACCTAAAAAATGAAGGGTAAAACTATCATCCAGCATGCATCTGTGCGAGTTCATCCCTAGAGGGCACGCCAAGTGTGCTGGTCCTAGTCTTTTCCCCGGACGGAAACCCCGGCCAAGCCAGGAATCCAGCAGATGCAATTTAAATCACAATAAAAGAAGAGAAAGGGAAAAGGGGACGAGTCAAGCGAAAGCAGCGTAGAAAAGAAGGGATAGAATATGAAGATCCCCCTCACCGGTGAAGCTCTTCTCCAACCTTATCCATGGCTAATTCCACTATTCTCTATCTAATTTATGCTCTAATGGAGGCTTGATCTAATTTGTACTCAAGGTTGAGGGTTTGACCAAAATCCCTTCCCTAAATTTGGCTTGTAAAACTTAATTTAGTTGTTTTCTCTCTTGAATTTATTGAATGTTTCAAGACAAATCACCTTTATGCATTTGTGGTAATTTCTAGTGAAATTTGGTTTGAAGTTAGGGATTGTGACCAAGAAAGAGAGTGACTTTAGTATTGGCCTTCTTTAATTAGTTGGTGAATTATATTCCTATGTTTAGAATTAGTGCTTAATGCTACTTAGTGAGGTTAACCCTAACTAGTCGCAAAGGTTGAAATTAACTAAGTAAGATTTGGCTCATCTTACGTTTAGAGGGTCGTCACCTTAGTTCTATTGGACAACTAGAGTGAATTAGGATTAAGGCCATGTTTGAGGACATTTGGGTGATTCCCTAACTCCCGGAGTACACCTATCCTAGATTAGTTAGATTATTTTATTGTTTTTCTTCATTTCTCTAATTACTCAAACTAAAACCCAACCCCCTCCCCAAATTTACATTAATACACCTTTGTTCATATTTATGCACATTGACTAAGCTTATAATGAATTAGATAGTTACGAAGTTCCTATGTATTTGACCTTGTTGAGCTACAACGACTGAGTTCACTACCTATTAGTTGGCACGATAGTTTAATCATTATTTTCCCAACAAAGCCCTATCATGGGAATGATAGGAAAAGGAGATGATGAGGAAGAAAGAAGTGTGGAAATTGGTGGTGAAGGAGCAGATCAAGACTAAGATGTGGCCCGAGCTATGAAAGAAGCATTTAGGTCAAGCGAAGACAATGAAGAAAAGGAGGAAGAAGAGGCGGTTGAATCCTGAGAAAAGAAGATGAAGAAGGATGTGAGAAAGGAAAAAGGTGAGGAAATACTGGAAGAGTGTGAGGGAGATTGAGGAGAGGACGAGAAGGAAGAGGATCTACAGGCCAACAACTCCGCGAGCGATGCTCACACATCGGGGATCAGTCGGGAGCCCTCAGCTCAGTCCCGCGGTAGTCTCACCAGTCATCAACAAGGAATTTGATCAAGTGAGAAAAGAAAAAGGAAAAGACAAGGTGGTCCAACCCACGACCGAGGAATTAGAGGCGTTGTTCACTCAGAAGCGCTGAAACATCATCACCCTCACAAAGGAGGAAAGAGCATACCGCAAGCTGAAGTGGATCCCTACCTCCAAAATCGACATCAAATCTATCCCTGTCCTACCCATGACAGTGGATGAGGTCTAGCTGAGAGAGCATGGGCTAGAGGAGATAATGGAGATCCTAGAGTTTTAAGGATGGCTTCAGATGTTCCAGAGGACCGATCTCATCTACCAGAGTTGCTCAAAAAGCATATCTATAACGTGGGACCGCTGCAAGAACCGAACGTGGACATGTACCTGGTCTTC
>CM041777.1:307341303-307373868 GCA_023374045.1 Limonium bicolor | reverse complement strand
TAAAAGGAGACAATAGAATTGATGGACGTCAAGCAACGAAGGGGAGAAACTGTGAAGGAGTACAGTGAGCGCTTCCATAAGAAGGTCGCGGAAATTGATGATATCGATGAGAAAATCTTGATTAAAGCCTTTGGAAATGGCTTGAATCAGCCTCGACTTGCTGGAAAAATTGCAACAAAAGCACCAAAAACTCATAGGGAATTAGCTGAAATGAACCATGATTTTTTGAAATCTGAGATAGCAGAAAACAAGGCTAAGGAGCTAGCAGATAGCTTCAAAAATACAACAGCATCAGAAAAGAAAGAGGGGCAAGGTGGAAATGCCGGAAGAGGGGGGTCAAGATACAAACCATATTATTACAAGTCAACTGCCGGATCTTCCTCTCAGGGGCCGCAGCATCAGGGGGCAAGGACCGTTGTCTACATCGACCCAGGAAAGTATGCTGCCGCAGTAAGAGAAGGATACCTTCCTCAACCAAGAAAGCCGCCACAGAGAGAAATTCTAGTTGCATTCTGCGAATACCATGGAAATCGCAGCCACCGGACTGTAAACTGTGCTACCATGGCCAAAGAGCTCTGAATCATTGAGGAAAATAAGAAGAAGGGTAAGCAACAAGCTGGAGCACAAAGGCAGTACGGCGGTCAGCAGAGTAGCGCCCAGAATGCACCACGAGGCCGGCAGGAGGAGGAAGTTCACCCCAGGCTTGATCCTGGCAAATCGGTTGGTATGATAACAGGACTTTTTTCGGAGGTAGGACCACTAACCCCTAATGAAAGAAAAAGGCACATTCATCAAGTGCATCAGGAACTCCCAGAAAGGAAGATTGCCAAAAGAGAAAGCTTTCCTCCAATTTTCTTCTCCGACGAAGACGAAGATGGAGTGCTGTATCCACACAATGATCCACTTGTCATTCGTGCGCAAGTAAACGATCGAATGATGGAGGGAATCCTGATTGACAGTGGAGCCGGAGCAAATGTCATATCTGCCGAAGCGGTTAAAAGGTTGGAGGTGCCTGAGGACCGGATCAAGCCATATTCGGTGGTTCTAAGAGGATTTGTAGGAGGGGTCTCTACCACGTCTTCCGGCAGTATAGATTTTACAATGACCTTGGGCCAAGGGGATGAAAGGAGAAAGGAGAAACTCACGGCTTTTATTGTGCCAGGTCTGTCTGGATATAACATGTATCTCGGAAGGCCAGGAATCAATGCTTTCAAAGCCATACACAGCACTCATCACTTGAAATTGAAATATTTAACCACAAACGGGAAGGTGGTTACGATAAGGGGAAGCCAAAAGATGGCCCGGATATGTGAAGTCTGCATCATGGACAGTCTTCCTAGCGAGGAGATGGTCAAAATTGTGGGATCACAAAAGGAGTTCAAGGGAAAGTTACCTTCTTCCCCGGAGCAAAGTCAAGAAAAAGAAGGACGTCAAACAACTCAAGACCCCCCAGAGAGAAGGACAACATTCGCCTGGAGCACGGACGAAATGCCTGGAATAGACCCAAGCGTTATCCGGCATGAGCTCAGGGTAGACCTAAAGCATCCGACAGTTAGGCAAATGAAAAGAGTAATAGGGGAAGAAAGAGATTTGGCTGCACGAACCGAGGTCCAAAAACTCCACAAGGCCGGATTCATCAGGGAGGTGGCGTACCCACGATGGCTGGCTAATGTTGTAATGGTAAAAAAAGCAAACGGAAAGTGGAGAATGTGTGTGGATTTCACAGATTTAAATAAGGCATGTCCTAAAGATTTCTATCCCCTACCATCAATAGACAGGTTGGTGATTTCAACTGCTCAGAGCTCTGTGTTAAGTTTTCTAGATGCATTCTCCGGCTATAATCAGATAAAGATGAAAGAAGAAGACTCGGAAAAAACATCCTTTATCACTTCAGCCGGAACATTCTGTTATAGAGTAATGCCTTTTGGTCTGAAGAACGCAGGGGCTACCTTTCAGAGAATGATTGACAAGGTATTCTGTCAACAACTTGCCCGAAATGTGGAAGCTTACGTTGACGATATAGTCGTAAAAAGCCCATCAAAAGAGCAACACATGAAAGATTTAGAGGAAACATTCGATACTCTGGACAAATACCAAATCAACCTGAATCCGGAGAAGTGTGTGTTTGGTGTGACTAAAGGAAGGTTTCTTGGCTTCATTGTCGGACAGAGAGGTATCAAAGTCGATCCAGAAAAAATTCAAGCAATTCTCAACCTTTCTCCTCCAAAGAATATCAAAGATGTCCAAGCCCTAAACGGGAGACTCACAGCATTAAGCAGGTTTTGTTCCAAGCTTCAAGAAAAGTCAATCCCATTCTTCAATATTCTAAGGAAGAATAATAAATTCCAGTGGGGACGAGAATGTATAGACGCGTTCGAAAAGATCAAGGAAATGCTTCGGGATCTGCCTAAATTGGGCGTGCCTGCCCCTGGTCAAGACCTCTACCTTTATTTGTCCGCAACAGATTGGGCAGTTGCAGCTGTCTTGATCATGGAAGAGAAAAGGGAGGTACCAGTCTACTATACCGGCAAAATTCTGAGCCCAACAGAAGGACGGTATACCAATATAGAGAAAATCTTGTTTGCATTAGTGGTGGCATCAAGGAAATTATGGCCCTATTTTCAGTCACATCGGATCTTTGTCAGGACCAATTGGCCGCTCAAGCAAATAGCGAACAATCCAAATGCTTCCGGCCGGATGGTGAGCTGGACAGTAGAGCTAACACAATATGAGATTCACTTCTTGCCCAGAACAGCGATTAAAGCCCAAGCCTTAGAAGACTTCATAACAGAAACAAACTTTGCAAAGGAAGAGAAGCGGCCCCAGAATCCATACATCATCTTAGTTGACGGAGCCCGATGCAAAAATGGAGCAGGAGCCGGAATAGTAGTACAAGCGCCGGACGGACAAAGCTTGAACTACGCCTTCCGGCTAGACTTTGACGTTACCAACAACGAAGCTGAATACGAAGCCTTTATCCAGGGTTTGGAGGTGGCTACTGCCCTAGGGGCAACAGGTTCCATAGGAGGATACTCTCTCTATTCTTTCTTCCTTATAGAATCCTGTTGAAAATAAAGCTTATAAAATTTTACTTTTTCACAGAACTAGAAGTATACTCAGACTCTATGTTGGTAGCAAGACAAAACGACAACATCTATGAAGTCAAAGAGGAAAAGCTATGGAGGTACTTGCTCAAAGTCCAGGAGCTAAAAGCAAATTTCCAAAGATGTGAGCTAAAACACCTTCCTTGCAAGGAGAATGTCAAGGCTGATGCCTTGGCAAAATTAGCAAGTATGGCCAAAAAAGTACCTAATGAAATATGGCTAGAAGTCAAAACTACGTCCAGCATAGATGAGGCTCAAGTATTTACGGTGGAATCGAGTAACAAGATAGAATCCTGGATGACTCCAATCATGGACTACATACGACAAGGAAAGCTGCCGGAAGAAGAAAAGGAGGCCAAGACAATAAAAAGGCGGGCCGCATCCTTTTTCATTGAGAATAACCAGCTATACAAGCGATCTTTTGCAAGGCCAGCACTGAAATGTGTTACCGTGGCTGAAGGGGCAGAAATAATAAAAAAGGTACATGATGGGCTCTGTGGAAACCACCAAGGAGAAAGAACCACAACGCATAAAATCTTGAGGCTCGGATTCTTTTGGCCAAAAATGATGGAACATTGCAAAGAATATATACAAAAGTGTCTCAAGTGCCAAGAACACGGAAACAAGATACACAATCCTCCGGCGGAACGAAAATCTATCCTCTGCCCAATCCCCTTTGCTATGTGGGGATTAGATATTGTGGGACCATTCCCTGAAGCTTCACCAGGGAGGTTCAAATTTATATATGTCGCCATCGACTATTTCACAAAGTGGGTGGAGGCAATGCCCACTATCTCCATCACAGCTAGAAAATCTCAAGAGTTCATCTGGAAATATGTGGTATGCAGGTTTGGCATACCAAAGGCAATAATAACTGATAACGGAATGCAATTCAAATGCGAGAGCTTCCAGGAATTCTGTGAAGAATGGAAGATCGACTTAAGGTTCGCATCAGTGGCACACCCTCAGGCAAATGGGCAAGTCGAGAGTGTGAATGGTCAGATAGTAAAAGCAATAAAGAAAAAAACTCGATGAAAGAAAGGGAAAGTGGGCAGAGCTATTACCCCAGGTTCTCTGGTCATACAGAACAACAGAAAGGGGGCCGACAGGAGAAACACCCTACAGACTAACATATGGTTTAGAGGTTGTCATTCCGGCAGAAATTGTGGTGCCATCAATAAGGTGGGAATCATATGACGAAGAAGTCAACAATCAGGGAATACAGGACCATCTAGACCTCCTCGAGGAAACTAGGGTGGCCGCCGCAATAAGGATGGCGAAAGATAAATCCAAGGTAGAGCGATATTTCAACCAAAGGATAAAAGAGCGAAGTTTTGCTCCAGGAGAATTGGTTCTCCGAGAAGTTAAGCAGCCTAAGAAGCTAGAGCCCCAATGGGAAGGACCGTACATCATACACCAAAAGACGGGACGAGCTTCATACCGCCTAAAAAATGGTGAAGGGTACGAATTGCCGCATTCTTGGCATGGGGAATGTCTGAAAAAATTCTATGTGTAAAATTTATGATTCTTCAATAAAGAGGTATTATTTTTTGAAAAAGAGCAAAGTAAGCACCGGCCAACGAGCCGCAGGCTATCATGCCTTGAAAGTAAGCACCGGCCATCGAGCCGCAGGCTATCATGCCTTGAAAGTAAGCACCAGCCAACGAGCCGCAGGCTATCATGCCTTGAAAGTAAGCACCGGCCATCGAGCCGCAGGCTATCATGCCTTGAAAGTAAGCACCGGCCAACGAGCCGCAGGCTATCATGCCTTGAAAGTAAGCACCGGCCAACGAGCCGCAGGCTATCATGCCTTGAAAGTAAGCACCGCCAATGAGCCGCAGGCTATCATGCGTTGAAAGTAAGCACCGGCCATCGAGCCGCAGACTATCATGCCTTGAAAGTAAGCACCGGCCATCGAGCCGCAGGCTATCATGCCTTGAAAGTAAGCACCGGCCAACGAGCCGCAGGCTATCATGCCTTGAAAGTAAGCACCGGGCCAACGAGCCGCAGGCTCATGCCTTTGAAAGTAAGCACCGGCCAACGAGCCGCAGTCTATCATGCCTTGAAAGTAAGCACCGGCCAATGAGCCGCAGGCTATCATGCCTTGAAAGTAAGCACCGGCCATCGAGCCGCAGGCTATCATGCCTTGAAAGTAAGCACCGGCCAACAAGCCACAGGCTATCATGCCTTGAAAGTAAGCACCCGCCATCGAGCCGCAAGCTATCATGCCTTGAAAGTAAGCACCGGTCAACAAGCCGCAGGCTATCATGCCTTGAAAGTAAGCACCGGCCAACGAGCCGCGGGCTATCATTCCTTGAAAGTAAGCACCGGCCAACGAGCCGCAGGCTATCATGCCTTGAAAGTGAGCACCGGCCAACGAGCCGCAGGCTATCATGCCTTGAAAGAAAAATCCGGCCAAAAAAACCGCAGGCTGTCATACTTTAAAAAAAAGAGATTCGGCTAAAAGAAAGATTCAGTCAATAAGCCATAAGCTTTTTGTGTTGTAAGGATAAACACTTAACTAACAAAAATTGCATAAGATAACCATATATGCGTCAGTAAAAAAAAAGGGACAATACCACAGTAATAGACAAATTGGCAAAAAAGAGGAGGCAAAAGCACAATAAGAAATCAGCGGCTCCGACAGACGAGTTAACAAAGATTGTGAAAAGTATAACTTGTATTCCTCCCAAGAGTGGGGTAAAAACAATTACAAGAGTGTAATCATTACAAAAGATTTGGCAAACACAAAAGATACATGCCAAAAAAAAACCCCCCTAAAAATAAAAAGAAACTCTCATTCTATTTTTCTACAGCTAACTTATCGCCACTACCAGCAACGCTTTCAGAAGATTTGGATCTCCTAGAAATACGCTGCACCCCTCCGGCGGACGGCTGGATGTTGCTTCCAGCCGGAAGAAAGGAGGCTTGGCCAGCTCCAAAACATGTCTCTCCAGGACTGCGGCAGAATCTCTCGAGCTCCTCGAAGAAATTGGACTTCTGGGCAACAGCTTTGAACTCCAGCCTGTTGTAAAAATCATCGTCAAGTAACTCCCCTTTCTTAAGAAAGTGCTCCGAGATAATCTGTTGGCAGATGTTGACTATCCTGCGACACTGAGAAGCAAAGGATTCCTTAAGATGAGCATTAAGCATGCCTTGCTTCTGTATCTCCTCCTGAAATTGCCGTGAAAATGACATGAGCTTAGCCACTTGAGACTCAAGGGTCAGGACCTGGGCTCGATATTTGTCACGTTGAGCATTGGCTAGAGACAGCTCCTCTTTAGCACTGTTTACCCGACCATTCAGCTGTCGGACATGCTTCAGAAGATTGGCAGAGCTCAAGCCTGACCGGAACACAAGAAAGGTAAGAAATAAAGGGAGCAAAAGGAAGAAATAAAAAATCGAGGTCTGAAGATTTACCTTGGTTCGACGACTCGGCATTCTCAACTTGGAGGCGAGACATGGCTTTCTCCAAGTCTTTCACCCTCTCTTCCAGCCTAGTTTTCTCACTTGTCAAAACAGTTTTTTCTGCAGCAAGGGCCTTCTTCTCCTCTTCTAAAATAGAACAATCCCGAAGCAAAGACTGCTTCTCTTGTTCGAAAGAAGTCTTTGATTGCTCTTCCAGTGCGGCCTTTTCCTCCGACGAGCAGTTAAGCTCCTGCATGAGTTTTCCCTTTTCTTCTACAAGGGCCTCATTTTCCCGTTGAAGAGCCTGCTTCTCCAGTTCAAGCGTCTCGGCTTCCTGCTTAAAAGAGTTCCTCTCTTCATAGAGAAAAGCCTTGTCAGCCTGGAGGGAAGCCACCTCATTCCGGTGAGCAGAACGCACCTGATTCAGCAAAATGTCTAGGTCAAAGAAGGCCCGAGCCAGCTTGTCTTTCCCAAAAGCAAGACAGTTTCGTACCTCTATCAAAGTTTCGTCAGCTTGCAGGATCTGGTTTTTAAGGAAAAGTTTTCTTCTCGGAGCTTCTTCAGTTGTAGCTCATACTCGTCACGCTGACGAGCACATTCCTGCCGTGACAGCCGCAGATCCTTGTTTATTGCCTCAGTCCTCTCCTTCACCTTGAGATCAATATCGTAGTGAATCTGGTCGATATAAGCATCATGAGAGGAACGGCTCCGCTCCAGTTCTTCTTGAGCGTTATCGGCTCGGCTCTCCTCATAGCGAAGCCTGGATAGGAGGTTGCCGGAGTGAACCTCAGCACTTTGGGCCATGGACATCACCTAAAGCAAGCAACACAGTTCACAAAATTAAAAAGAAAGCAAAACAAACCAAGAAAGGAGCACGAAGAAGGATACTTAAAAGGGGTGTATGCCAACCCGGAAAATGCCCTCCCACATGAAGTCGAACACGTCTTTTATTGGGAGGGAGTGCCGCATAGTGGCATCTGCCCCCCATCTCCCATCCGCAACCTTTCCTTAGTAGCGGTAACGGTTGCCGGAGGAGCGAAGATCCCGTCTGGATGACCGGATCTCTTTATTGCCTCCTTCCAGAGAGCAGAATACTTGGCGGATTCATAGGAGATCAAAGGAAGAGGGTGCCCACGGTGGTAAAACCATCCTTCCTTTTCGGAAGGACCGGTAAAGGACTCCTGGGCAGGAGGAGGAGGTGAGGAAGAAGAAGAGGCCATGATGTCCTCTCTTTGCTTGCTCCGAAGCTCAGGATCTTCGGGCACCTGCCGGTATTCCGTCGCCCTTTCCCATGCTGCATCCTTGGCCGCAGCAACATCAATGGAGAATGAAGCTGAGGCCTCAGGGTTGTCAGGGGTTTGTTCTTCTCCTGATGTCCCTGGCTGTGGAGTCTTTGGTTTTGATGTAGTTTTATTCTTTAGTCTTTGCTTGACAGGAACAGAGACTGCCGCAATAATAAAACCAGATGTAATTTCACTACCAAAAGGAACAAGCACATACAAAGGCGGAGACAAAAGGGCGTTGAAAAAGCAAAGGACCAAGAAATAAGGAGGGATCGATCAAAACCTGGTTTGGCCAGAAGGTCGGTGTAGAGTCCTGTGGCCTTCAAAGTATTTTCTTGAACAGGATCTGAAGAAAAGTAACCCGACAAATCATGAAACTGCTTGCAAATCGGGGTCGGATGACCAGACTCCCGCCCTAGGCGAGAACCGAGGTCTAGACCCGAACCAGGGGTGAGGGGAAGAAAGACACGCGCCCGGACTCGGGGCTCACGTGCCAAGTACCTGACAATTCGGCGTTAGCACGTTCGGGGGATTCCAACCTTTTCTTTTTCTTCGAATGACCAGCTTGGTCATCTTTGGCTTCTTGCCTGGAGCGCTTTGTAGAAAGGGGAGCATTTTCCAAGAGCTGCTCAGCCACATCCATAGCCGCATTCATCGTGTCATAGTAATTGATCTTTTCGTCCTCATTCTTGAAGGTAACGAAGTTCCAGCTATAGAAGGGACCGATCTTTTCTCCCTTCTGGAAGAAACCTACGTACAACACACCAAAGCGATAAGAGAAGCAACAGAGGCAACAAAACTAGTGCTAATAATCAAACACTTACTGTGATAGGTCTTCACTGAAGATAAGCGTGCATTTGTAAAAAATGCCTCAACGGTCAGCGGTTCACAATTTTGAGCCCTCAGAATCTTCGAAATAAGCAGCTCGGCCGGAGGAATAGGGGGACAGATCAACTGACCTTTGGCGACTTCGGCACAGTATGGGACACCCAGGCAGCGGCCGGACAGAGGAACGATGACGAACCACCGCGAGCTCCACTCATGAACCTTCTTGTAGTCAAAAAGGGAGTATCCGGCCTTCGTAATAAGGGTTAGGCTGTCAGGATCAACCCTAACCGTGAAGAATCGGGCAAAATCCGTACCCTCCGGCCGAATCTTGTTTTCTTCACAAAGAGAGACGAAGGCGTGGAGATGCGAAATAGCCTTCGGGTGTAGATGGGCAAGGGAGTAGCAGCGACGGAGCAAAAAGCCCAGGACAAAGGGGTGTGGAGATATGGTCAGGCCGGAGCGGAAAAAATCAGCGTAAACCACATATCCAAGGCCAAAGTCGTCATTGGGGTGAGAATCGGGGGATGGTAGGTAAATCTGGGTACCAAGGGGAGCTTCGACACCCCTAAGACAATCGCAAAGGGAGGAGAAATCAAGAGAGGAAGGAGAGGGCTGGCGCCCGGACAAAAAGGGCTTCGAAGATTTCAGATATGGGACGAAAGTCGTTAGGGGAGCGAGAGCCCTGAATCGCCTCGATGGCAGGCGAGAAATTCGCAGCGAGCTTACTCTTTTTTGCGGCGGAGGTAGACATTGATGAACTTAGCACGAAATCGAAAAGCAACGACAGCGAAAGGAAGCACAGAGCACGATAGCAGAGTGGCGAGAGAAGAAGACAGTCAGAGCAAGAGAGCAGAGGAAGAAAGAGAAGGAAGCTCAAAAACTCGGGCTTTAAGGGAAGTTTTCTCCCGCTCAAGTAAATAATAATAATATATAATATATATATATGAGCAAACCAAAAAATACCTTTTTACAGGAAAAAAGAGAGGGCCACACGCTTCCTAAAGACGGCTCCGACGATTAGTCAGAAGAGGGGCCCTACGTATTCTACACGGGAAACAGGCGAAAAATTTTGAAAAGAGCGGTGCAGAACAGGTTCGAGTCACGAGCTTTGCACATGGCCAATAAGAAGTTCTTTCTCTCCAAATATGAAGAAAAAAACTTGTGGGACTGGGATAAGGAAAAGACGAAGCACATGCAGACCAAAGAACCTCAGAGTTGGCCACAGTCGCAAAATTTTTCGCCGAAGCGCAAGACACAGAAGTTCTATTTTTCTTCACTGAAATTTAGAAAGATAGAACTTGTGGGACTGATGAGAAGGGAAGAAATGGCAACAAGCCAAACAAGACACATGGAGCATCCGTCGCTTCTAGCCGGATGGAAGTAGAAATACATAAGGCATCCGGCCGTCTCCGGCCGGACGAAAATAGGACTTAGGCGAGGCAATGTGTAGTATGGCCGGCCGTCTGTGGTCGGCCAAAGATGCTAGAGGAGGGCAAAACCGTACACATACATGTAAAATACAGGCTGACAACATAAGACCAGGCCCAAGAACTTTGTAAATAGGGGTGTACCCCCATGAAATAAGACACGTTACATTTTGAGGCAATCAGACTTAAGCTTGATCCTAACAAAAGGCTCGAAAGGCTCTCTCTCTCTCTCCCCCCTTACAAGATTTTGTAATTAAGGCCAGGTAACGTAGGATAGTAAATCAGATCGAATTGGTTTAGGATGCAATACCCCGATTCAATTGCTGAGGGGGGAGTCAGAAGATGAACGATGATACCAGTCGGGGCATGTTGGCCTGTTGGCATCGTTTGGGTTTATGGACTTTTATTGGGGTGCGGTCTTTTTCGTGGTTGAAGAAAAGGACGGAGTAACTGTATTGTGGCGGTAGGGGGAAATTAACTCAACAATACGTCGGTTGGGGCAATTACTATGTAGTATGTACTCATGGCTGGGTTGCATGGAGACAAAGGGGAGTTTACATCTACCAAGGAGCTTAAACTGTTCAAGCTGCTCTTTCAGCAGATTTTTGACATCTTAGAGTCTGGATAGATTGCAAGGCTATATCAGATTATCTTAGTTCTGACAGTGCTTCATTACTTCTACAATTGACATTGACTATTCTTAATAGGTTGTCTAGTGACATTATTAGATTTAATGATGTCCGTTGGTTTTTTATTCTTAGGTTGGACAATATGTCAGCGCATTTTCTTGCTAACCATGCGTGTTGTTCTCAACAACGTTGTTCATGGGGTTCGGATGAGATTCCAGAATTTCTAATGAAGTTATGTACTACTTAATACAATCGCTATGTTTCCTAGAAAAAAAAAGAGCAGACATATTTCTTCTAAAAAATAGTAGAAATATAATAGCAGACATATTTCTTATAAAATTGGGTATATTGTGAGGTGAATATTTGGCTTCTCGCTATTATATTAGTTCATCTGTATTAAATTTTTGTGTAATAGAGCCAATTAGTAATTTATCTATCTCAAGTCTTACCAGTTTATCTTTAAAAAAAAGTCTTACCAGTTTAGAGCACCAGTGTGTCGACTGCATTGGGTGAGCGTTCTTTTTATCTTGGGTGTGTAATTGCATGTGGAAAGGTGAATGGGCAGTTGATGTGGCATCTTTTTTTTGAAATAAAGAGCCACCTTCATTAGTTTAGCAACATAAGCGTTTTACATGTAATAGGATGTGATCTTTCCAAAACCCTTCTTCATCCCTACCCCTAGCATACACAGCTAACATATGAGCATCAAAAACTGAAATACCCCGGACTTAAATATGGTGATTAAATGATTCTAATATGATTTTTAGGGGCTTAATAGTGCCTAGAGAATATTGGTGAAGAAAGTAAAACCAAAAGAAAAGAGAAAACACTTAAAAAGCATAAAACATAATAATGAGCGTTACGCAACCATAAGAGGCATATGACCTCGATGAGGGTCCTAGATGGATTCCTAGGGCTTAATTATGCCTAAATAATAAGTGGGAATAATTCCCGAAGAAAAAGGATCCATATAGTGGGTTAAAAACGCAAACGAGGCTTTAAAGCACGTTTTTCGAGAAAACCCGGAAACGCGACTTTAAGTGGTCAAATGGGCTTGAATAAATTAACCATATAAGTATCATTAAACGGAAAATTTCCCGGGAACGGGTGTTTGGCCCCCTCATTTCCCATGCAAGAGCTTCTTCCTTTGTAATTCCCGATTTCGGGTTTTTTTTTTACCCGTTGTAAAGAAGCCGATAATTCATTTATCGGCTTCTCTACAATGCCAAATTCGACCGTTGAGGCTTTGTAAAGAAGCCGATAATTCATTTATCGGCATCACTGAAGCCGATAAATGAATTATCGGCTTCTTTACAAAGCCCCAACGGTCGAATTTCTGGTATGAGCTTATATAAACGACTGAATGGCTCTTCAAACTTCTGCTGCTTCATTGCTATCTCGTTCCTATTTTTCCTTCTCTTTACACATTCCTCACTCTTTCAACCATTTGC
Organism: Limonium bicolor; assembly: GCA_023374045.1. Lineage (NCBI taxonomy): Eukaryota > Viridiplantae > Streptophyta > Magnoliopsida > Caryophyllales > Plumbaginaceae > Limonium > Limonium bicolor. The sequence continues at coordinate 307,361,738 of CM041777.1, read as the reverse complement.
TATACATATTTGATATGGATATCCCATGTACTCTGTATCTAAATGTAGAGCTCAAATACAATCCAGATGGTATTTATTTTCATATAAATCCCAATTGGTCGAAATTTATCGATTGTGAAATTCCCCAGTCTTCCACATATCAATCCTTCAAAGATACCGTCAAAAATCTTGTCGACTTGGAGTTAGGGGGAGATTATGTCATCACCGACATGGTTTGCAGAAAGTTGGAGAACAAATATCCAACTTGCTCTTATCTTCCACTCAAAATTACCAGCGATTCCCGGGTGAAGCTGATGATATCGAACTTCATCAAGAATTCAGACTTGCTGAACAACGTGGCTGTGCAAGTTGAGTTCGAGCATGTGACTACCCCTTCTCCGGAGGAAGACAATGAAACCGATGATGATTTTTCCCAGCATCAACAAGCCGAAGATGAAAATCTACAGACTTCGGATGATGATTCGGAGATGGAGCCAGAAGATTTACCTGACGACGACGACATGGTTGATGAAGCTGGGCCCTCCACACCGTACACTCCTGCAGCCCCGTTCTCATCGCAAGTGGATTTAGAGGCCATAAGCCAGATACCATCAGACATTGATCGACGCGGTTTGCCATACTGGAGGCCAGGTCAAGAGTTCGTCGTGGGGCAAGAATTTGCTGATAAAAATGTTCTTGTGACTGCAGTAAAAGTATCACTTGGAGAGAAACGTAGATTTCATTGCTCCCGAGAATAACAGGAGAATTTACACCTTAAGGTGCCGACAAGGGTGCACTTTCAGATTTCGAGCTGCGCTGCTAAAGAATTCATTTGAATGGCGGATACGGAAATTCAGTCCTCACACATGTGCTCCAGCCCTAGACGAGAGTAATGATCGTTTTTTGACTTACAATTTCATAGCTGAAGTCATGATACCAAGGATCAAAGAGAACCCTGCTCTACAAGTGAAGACTGTGATTCAACTTATCCGCTCAGAATATAAAAGGAAGATTAGCTACAAGAAAGCTTGGTTAGGCCGTGCTGAAGCGATAAGAAGGGTCTATGGTGATTGGGAGCAGTCATTTACCGAATTACCCAGGTATATCATAACCATCAAACACACTATACCTAATTCGTATGTCGACCTAGAGTCAACTGTTGTGTTTGAAGATGAAACTCAGACCACTTCTGTTAGGCGGTTTAAGCGTTGTTTTTGGGCATTTGGGCCATGCCTCACTGCTTTCAAGTATATGAAACCTCTACTTCAAATAGATGCCACCCACCTGTACGGTAAGTACAAAGGAAAATTATTGGTTGCTGTGGCTCAAGATGGTAACAACAAGATAATACCAATGGCCTTTGCTATTGTTGCTAGCGAATCTAGAGACGATTGGAAATATTTTCTTGACCGTGTTCGCAACATAGTCATTGGAGCTAGGAACGATGTGGCAGTTATTACGGATCGGGCCGCAGCTATAATGTCAATAATGAGGGAAGAACAGTACTGGCTTCCTCCTTATGCCCAACATTTCTTGTGTATTCGTCATATTGCTTCAAACTTTCAGACAAGATTTGGAAACAAGGAGTGGAAGAAGTATCTCATCAACACAGGTAATTGTGAGAGATTTGTATGTCTTCATCTTTTTGTATCTCTTAATCTGATAAAATTTCTTGTGCAGGCTACTATTTCAGAAGGGATATAGTTCAGGACAGATTAAATCACTTACTTTCTCTACACCCCTCAATTCCTCCATTTTTCAATGAGCTGCCCCCTGAGAAGTGGTCACGTGCGTATGATGATGGCAAAAGGTGGGGCCATATGACTACTAACTTGGTAGAGTGCATGAATGGGGTGTTGAAGAGGGTACGGCTCTTACCGGTAACAGCTATTGTTGAAAGCACTTTGTACAAGTTAATTGATTACTTTCGAGATAACTTAGAAACTTACACTGCACAAAGGAATAGTGGGTTGTTTTTCACCAAACACCTACTGGAGAAAGTAGGTGAGAACCAAACACTTGCCAACTACCACCGTGTGGTTGTTATCGATGCTATGGATTTGGTGTTTGAGGTGGTTGACAATGGGGATCCGAACTTAAGGCGTGACAAAGGCAAATTTGCAGTGCGAATTAACTCTAGGGAATGTGAATGCGGTGAATGGCAGGCGTTTAAGTATCCATGCTCACATGTCATGGCTGTGTGTTTACTACCGCCCTGGACTGGAGGAACTACGTTCATCCAGTTTACAGACTTGAAACGATGATACAGGCTTACAGCGAGAACAAGTTTGTGCCACTAGGAAATCAAGGCAAGTGGCCCATATACGCCGGACTTCGCATTGTTCCTGATCCTGCAATGATGCGCAACGTTAGAGGGCGGCCCACATTCTCCCGTATTCATAATGAAATGGATGAGAATTATGAGCGTGAAACAAGACATTGTGGGCTATGTCGCCAACGAGGACATGTAAGGACAAGATGCCCGAATGCAAGTTATAATTAATTCCCCACTTTCATTGTATGTTATTGCATTAGCTAGTTATGCTCCTGCTCAGACAGGTCGTGCCTTTAGCAAGCACAACAAAAAAATGTAATTTACCCATTGTCTGTTGTAATGAATTATCTTAACATTTGCATTTGTTAAATAAGCAAGGACTAAAGATTGAGTTGATATACCATTTTATTGGCTTAGGAAATATTCCAAATACATAAAGCGATTCAATGACATCCATCACTGTTTTATTACAGTACGACATACTAATACTTAATCATCTTCTTATACGTGCTTTCTTTAAATAAGAACATATATCATAGGAGTATCCACATATCACTTCTGTTGACGCCTTATAATGGACGAGATATGCATCATCCACCAACATATTAACCTTCGTCTTCGCTGTCATCTGAACAGCAATCTTCATTATACTCTTCTGCGAAGGATATGCTCGCGAAATTATCACGTGGTGGTGGGGTAACTTCCCTAAATGCATACACCACATAGAATTCTAATCGAGTATAAAACTGTTGATTATAAACGAACCGTTCAATCATTGTTTGAACGTGAACATCTCGTTTTATTTCCAATGCCCCCCATACAGGGCGTGGCTGGGAACACAACAGTAATCGATGAAGTATCGATTCAACGACACAATTGTAACCGTAACGCTCTTTCAACCTAGTCTCTACAACATTGTCAAACTCGGCGAACGTAATATCCATTTCGATATCCAAATCGAAATGCTCAGTGGAATATGTTCTGGCAAAATACAGACCTGAATCGTTGGTGATTGGCTCAGCATCAAGCAATATAGTGCAAGGGATCTCCATTGATGAAATGCGATGAGGGAGTTCAGTAACAGATATGGATAACTTATGTAATATTGTAATGACAACGGATGTGGGTAGTTATCTATGTGAGTGAAAGAAAAACGCTTGTTGTATTTATATGCATAGGATAAGAGAGAATATATACCGTGAGAATAAAATTGAAATGCATTGGTGGACGGGGGAAATCTTATCTGATTAATCCTGTCTGCCATCATCTGCATCTAATTCTTTATCTGTTGTCTTTAGTAATGAAATGTGATTACATTTTTTTTGTTTTCAACAAACGAATAAAAATTGCTTTCAAACACCGCAGTTGGAATTCCACACGATACATCACATGCAAGGAATAATTAAAGCATCATTTTTTTGGCAAAGACAATATTCCAAGATAAGGAATTGTATTCTATTGTAATGTAGCAGGAAAAAATGTAATTATAAAAGGGGTACAGCTTGGAATAGTGTCGTCATCTCTCATTTCCTCAACCGTTGCACCAGTTTCAATTCATAGTATATTTCCTCGCCACTCGTCAAAGTAGTGAACCATAGATTAGAGTGATGTCTTCGACCAACATGTGGCTGGCTTTGTACCGAGGAGATGATATTATCCTCAGACACTTTATTAATGTCTACTTGGTCAACGACATCATGCTGAGAAACGGTGTAGAAGTTGTGGTGATAAGTAAGGCTACTAACCTTTCTCTGACAAGCTCTAGGGAAGAAGTTGTCGTCAACCACTATTCTAATGTCTACCAGGTGAACAACATCACTCTTACAGATGATGGCCAAGTTGTGGTGGTTAGTATAACTTGGCATGGTATGTTTTAGTGTATGTTCCCCAACCTGCGCAGACATTTTGAACTGCACACTTCATTATATCAAAAATTGGTGGCCAACGGACAGCGGCAACCTATTGAAAAGAATGACCAAAGTCGCGAACCGACACAAATACTGCATATTAAAAAACTGCACTCAGGTGCAACTTTGCGCTTACAGTTTGGACCACCAAATGATTCACGTTGTGCTCCAAAATTTGTATGAATGTAGTACTACATGCACATTTCATTGTATCAAAAATTGGTGGCCAACGGACAGCGGAAACCTATTGAAAAGAATGACCAAAGTCGCGAACCGACACAAATACTGCATATTAAAAAACTGCACTCAGGTGCCACTTTGCGCTTACAGTTTGGACCACCAAATGATTCACGTTGTGCTCCAAAATTTGTATTAATGTAGTACTACATGCACACTTAATTATATCAAAAATTGGTGGCCAACGGACAGCGGAAACCTATTGAAAAGAATGACCAAAGTCGCGAACCGACACAAATACTGCATATTAAAAAACTGCACTCAGGTGCCACTTTGCGCTTACATATGGACCACCAAATTATTCACGTTGTGCTCCAAAATTTGTATGAATGTAGTACTACATGCACACTTCATTGTATCAAAAATTGGTGGCCAACGGACAGCGGAAACCTATTGAAAAGAATGACCAAAGTCGCGAACCGACACAAAAAATGCATATTAAAAAACTGCACTCAGGTGCCACTTTGCGCTTACAGTTTGGACCACCAAATGATTCACGTTGTGCTCTAAAATTTGTATGAATGTAGTAATACATGCACACTTCATTGTATCAAAAATTGGTGGCCAACGGACAGCGGAAACCTATTGAAAAGAATGACCAAAGTCGCAAACCGACACAAAAAATGCATATTAAAAACTGCACTCAGGTGCCACTTTGCGCTTACAGTTTGGACCACCAAATGATTCACGTTGTGCTCCAAAATTTGTATGAATGTATTACTACATGCACACTTCATTGTATCAAAAATTGGTGGCCAACGGGCAGCGTCAACCTATTGAAAAGAATGACCAAAGTCGCGAACCGACACAAATACTGCATATTAAAAAACTGCACTCAGGTGCCACTTTGCGCTTACAGTTTGGACCACCAAATGATTCACGTTGTGCTCCAAAATTTGTATGAATGTAGTACTACATGCACACTTCATATCAAAAATTGGTGGCCAACGGACAGCGGCAACCTATTGAAAAGAATGACCAAAGTCGCGAACCGACAAAAAAATGCATATTAAAAAACTGCACTCAGGTGCCACTTTGCGCTTACAGTTTGGACCACCAAATGATTCACGTTGTGCTCCAAAATTTGTATGAATGTAGTACTACATGCACACTTCATTGTATCAAAAATTGGTGGCCAACGGACAGCGGCAACCTATTGAAAAGAATGACCAAAGTCGCGAACCGACACAAAAACTGCATATTAAATAACTGCACTCAGGTGCCACTTTGCGCTTACAGTTTGGACCACCAAATGATTCACGTTGTGCTCCAAAATTTGACGGATCATATGAAGGAGCAACAGCCATCTGAGTTTGTTGCTGTGCGCCACCAGCTAAATTGTGTCCAGTTAAATCCGCCAATTAATTCTGCGTCATCATATATTAGCTGCTCACAAAAAGTGACCAGCTCCTGTGTACTCATGTTGGCAACCTGGTTCGATGAACCCGCACCAGCATCAAAGTGTGCACCAAAATCAGGGGGTACCTGGCCATAGGTGGTCTGCTCTGGCTGACAAGGTGGCTGTGGCTCAAAGGATGGCCGATATCCCTCTTCCTCAGTGTCTGCAACAGGGACAATGGAAAGTTGTGTCTGAGATGAAGGGTAGTTCTGGGGTGGTGGTGGTGGTGGTGCGTAGTCACGCGGCCCTCTTCGTCTCTGACTGTACGGCCGGCTTCTAGCAGCTCTGGGGCCAGGATTGTGTTGATTTGATAAGCAGGGTACTGCAACTCCACCCTATCTGGCGCCTGCTGTGACAACTCCTGGGGGAATGGCACAGACCGATGGTAGTGATCAACATCAATAGTCTGAGAAAGTCTGGTGGCATATCCCCGAACACTAGGATCAGTAGGGATCCTCTGAAGCTGCTCCACTGCAGACGCCTGATCAACCAGGTAGAACAACGGGTTATATAATGGTAAAAAACAGTACAATTATCAAACTAGAGGAACAGCTGACAAACAATTTAAATAAATGCTTACCACGATGACATTCCTCCTGCTCTCAACAGTGAACCAAGCAACAGAATGCTGGAGGAACCAAACCATATATGCACTCCTCCTGTCCAGTGGAATGCTCCTTGGCGTCTGTGGTGTAATCACCCGGAAATGACTCCTATTGTTCCACATCTGGATGTGGTCATGGAATATTTCCCACCATCGCGCATCTGGCCTACCGGTTCTGGTGATTACATGGAGCATGTCACAGTCGAGTGGGGGAGCAGGAATAGGCTGATCATACCCGAACTGGCGCAGTACTCGGTCCAGCTGGTGACCCTCTACAACGTTGTAGTGGATTAAAAATACCACTACAGCCACCCTATCTGGATGTGGTAATCTACCACCGTACGGCTGCCAAATCCACTATAGAATATTTCGAAATAAATATTAAAAATATACAAACAAATTATAACAAATAAATTAGTATTGTAATAAGGTTTAGTTTTATATTACCTCTCCCTCGCTCGGTGGAATCCTCATATTGTCCAGAGTTTGTCGCGCAGCGAAAGCGCTGATGCTATTTCCCTTGCCATTATATCTGCAACATGACATAAAATTAGGGTTGTAGAGTAATTTAATAAAATATTATTTGAACAACCATACAATGTGTAGTTTGTTACCTATGAGCAAGTGCAAGATGGGGTGAAAGATTAATCCGATCTGGGGTGAGTCGTGGCCTAAATGCAGGGATACGCTCGTATGCCCAGACGGTGAGCAACTTACTGCAGCCATTCAGATACTTAGTGTCGAATTTGGTGGCGTTGCACATCTCCCTATAGAAATGTGCAAGGAGCGCGGACCCCCAGCTAAGCCCCCCACTGTAGGCAAAATCCTCCAACAGCAACAGATAACTGACATCCACCTTGTCCCCATTAGAGTTGGGAAACAGAAACCCTCCAATCAGTCTCATAATATATGCTCTCGCGTGCTGCTGATGAACAATAGCGTCATGCTGACCAAAGTCAGCGTCTGTCTCCACAAACCTCTCAGCTAGCCACGCAATGGGTATCTGGTTCCCCTTGTGAGTAGGGGGGACATCACCAAGAAGACGCTGGCACACCGCATTAACATCCACATTACTGGTGGGGAAACAGATAGGTTCCCCCTCAATAGGCAACCCAAAAAGCACACTAACATCCTCTAAGGTTATGGTAACCTCCCCGAATGGCATCAAGAATGTGTGAGTCTCAGGACGCCATCTATCAATCAAAGCGCTGATGATGCCAGTACAGTTATTCAATCTCATATTTGCTGGCCCAAAAAAACCAGCTGTAGCAACGTATGGAAGTATAGCATCATGTAGGGTAGTAGCACCCTTCCAGCAGGATCTTGTTTTCAAATTCCTATTTTGGTACTGTGCATACATCTACATTCCATACAAATTACCATTTAATAGAGCACAAATAACAAAAGTTCGAATATTAATACAATAACTACATTACAATCATCTACACATTAAATTATATAATTAAAAAGAATTAATGTTACACGGACAGTTAATAATTAGACTAAACAGCTAAATATAGTAAATGTTATTTAACTAAACCATATATAATGATTTAGAATGTAATTTACAAAAATTGTTATGCTACGTTACCTACAATTAACTAAAACGGTCTATAAACTAAGCAACTATAATGAATTAATAATTAAACAGAATTAATGTTGCACAGACAGATAATAATTAGGCTAAACAACTAGATATAGTAAATGTTATTTAACTAAACCATATATAATGATTTAGAATGTAATTTACAAAAATTGTTATGCTGTTACCTACAATTAACTAATACGGTCTATAAACTAAGCAGCTATATTGAATTAATAATTAAACAGAATTAATGTTACACGGACAGATAATAATTAGACTAAACAACTAGATATAGTAAATGTTATTTAACTAAACCATATATAATCATTTAGAATGTAATTTACAAAAAATGTTATGCTACGTTACCTACAATTAACTCATACGATCTACAAACTAAGTAATTATATTGAATTAACAATTAAAAAGAATTACGGTTACACAGACAGATACTACAATCAAAATAATACCAAACAATAATAAAATTACTAATACTAGTTAAATACAGAGATACTATAATTATTGCATCGATTACCACTATATCAAATATCTAAATACACTAAAAATGTAAATTATTACAATATACATTAATTAGTAATACTAACCGGGTCATTGGAGGCATACGCAGCAGATATATGTGTCGTCTGCAAACTGAACGGCTGCGACTCCACCGGACCATGCTCACCCATATCATATTGATCAGCCATACTATAGTTCCTATGCAAACAAAGGATTTTAGAGGAGAGGATTTGGAGAGAATTGAGATGTTTTGGAAAAAATGAGGCTTCTCCCCTCATTTCTCCGCGCGGTGCATTGTTTTATAGGGCTTTACAGAGAAGCCGATAATTCATTTATCGGCATCTGAAGCCGATAAATGAATTATCATCTTGTCTGTAAAGCTCCAACGGTCGATTTTCAAATTGTAAAGAAGCCGATAAACCATTTATCGGCATCATTGAAGCCGATAAATGAATTATCGGCTTCTCTACAACGGGTAAAAAAAACACCCGAAATCGGGAATTACAACCGAAGACACTCTTGCATGGGAAATGAGGGGGCCAAACACCCGTTCCCGGGAAATTTTCCATCATTAAACATTAATGGAAGCCTAAGAACCATTAAAATTAAAGAAACGAGAAAAATCCGGAAAACAGGCCCGGTTACTGAATAGTGCCCAAACCGAGGATTTAACAAGCGTTTCTTGCGAAAAGACGAAAATGCCCCTCCCTCACTAACTATAGCGGGCCAGTTTTATTAATGGTGACTCATCACTTCTCTAAGCTAACTAGCTCTATTAGTTTGAAAGAAACAAATAAGTAAAAAGTGGAAAAGTAGAAATGGATAACATCTCCCTCTCGCCTCTCATTTCCTCCCCTCCCATCAGATTTTCCCCTCGCTTTCTTCTCTCTGCCGGTTCTCCCTCCTTCTTTCCATGGCTGGCGATTTCAATCCCCCTTCAATGGCTTCCCCACCTTTCCTTGCTTGCCCAAGCTACACCAAAGCTCCAACCACAAAACAAATTACATATTTCTCTTAGTTGGAGCAAGGGCTATCTTGTGCTTTTTTCAAAACCTCCAAAGGATGAAGATGACCTCCATGGGTATAGCCCCATTTGAGAAGAAAAAGGCATTTTCTGGAGCTAGTTCACCTCCCCTTCGATTTAAGGTAAAAAGAATCACAAAAATCCATTTCTTCCTTCATTCTCTATGTGTCCAAAAATGTGGTCCTCATGGTGTCTTGTTCTCTTCTTTGTGTGAGCAATTGTTCAAGGCACAACATGGTGGTTGGAACCCTCCTTTGAATCATGACCAAAAATCTATTCTAAAGCTTCTAAGCTAATCCCTAATTCTAGTGCTTTAAACCCTCCTTTGAATTCTAGGGTTATTCTATGGGTCTAGGTGAATTACTTAGTACTCATTGTCTCTATTGAATATAGGTTAGAAGTGAGCAAGTGGGACATGCCCCCTTGGCCGGTTTCAACCAAAATAAGAGAGGAAGAGAAGTGGAAAAGAAGCACTTGGGATTTAAAGGTAAATAAGCTACCTTAGTGCTATCCTTGATGTCTTGGATTTTTGGGTTGGGAAAGTTAAAAGAATTGATCAAATCTGTACTAGAAATGTGTCTAATTGATATGTGAAAGCATTGTGATTAATGCTTAGTGCAAAGGGGAAGTGATGTGTGATTTAAGGGCCTAAGAGCCATGCAATCTAAGATAGTGCATTATATTGTGTTGATGAGTTTTGGATGAATTATGTGTGCTGGTAGGATCCACTAGAGATGTGGCTAGGTGGATGAAATGATGCATTTGGGCACGCTAGAAAAGTAGAGGAGTTACGGTGAAATTTCGGTAGAAATATAGTGTTTTAGGTGGTGATATGAGTTTGAAGAATCTAAGGGTTAACTAGGAGTGGAAAGGAATTGATTTGAGTTAATTAATCACCTTGAAGTATTGGTTGGAGGATGGAATAGAGTGTGGAAAATCTGTAGCACAAATGGGTAGAAAAGTCATGGATTTTGCTAGAGATGAACTAGAGTGTTAACTTGTGAAATAATGAATGAGCTTGGGAAATGGAGATGCAATTGTCTTGGAACAGTTGGTATGGTCAAAAGGAATTGGTATGAGTGAAACCATTGAGTTAGGAATGTGGTGAAAAAATATGCATTTGAGAACCTAGAAATGAAATCGCAAAGTGCAGAAAATTAGAGTGTAAATTGGTAGATTTGAACAAGGATTGAGTGAAGAGTTTGACCCATGGTTTAGGGAGGTTTAATGTATGTTTAAGGTGTTATAACATGTTTGGAAACATGTGGGGAGATTAAGAAAAGATTGGGTAAGAATTGAGGTCAGAATAGAAGTTGAAAACTGTCAAATTTGACAGTTTACTGCTATGGTCCGGGACTTAGGATACGGACAAAGTTTGATACCCCAGACTTAAAAATGGTGATTAAATTATCCTAATGTGATTATTAAAGGCCTAATGGTGCCTAGAGTGTATTGGTAAAGAGAATAAAACCAAAAGAAAAGAGAAAACGCTTGAAAAGCGAAAAACGCTAAAACGCGCGTTAAATGAGTATAGGAGATATATGACCTCGTTAGGGTCCGAGATGGATTCCTAAGGCTTAGTTAGGCCTAATTAGTGTATGGGAATGATTCCCGAAGAAAACGGATCCAAATAATGGATTAAAACGCTAACGGAGTTTTAAAGCACGTTTTTCGAGAAAACCCGAAAACGTGACTTTAAGTGGTCAAATAGACCCGTAAAAATTATAGTTGACTAAATAACTATAATTAAGTATTATTGGAAGCTCAAGAACCATTAAAAATAAAGAAACGAGAAAAATCCAAAAAATGGGCCCGGTTAGTAAATAGTGCCAAACCAGGTAAAATAACGAGTGTTTTCTGTAAAAGACGAAAAATGCTCCAGCTTACTAGTATAGTGGGGGCCGGTTTTTGTAGCTCTCACACACTAAACAAATAAAGAAAGAAAGAAAAGAAAAAAAAGAAGAAAGGAAAAAGGCAAAAAGTAAAAAGTGGATAAAGTACCCATCTCCCTCTCTCTCCTCCCATTTCCTTCTTCTTCCCCCTCTCCTCTCTTCCACGGATTTTTTTCTTCCTCCCTCTCTGTTGCTGGACGGAAATGAAGCCCTCCCATGGCTTCTTCAACTTCTTCTCCTTGTACAAGCTAGCTCCATGCTTAAATCACAAAAATAATTACATATTTGTGATCCTCTCATAAAGCTCTACACTTCCCTCTTTTCAAAATTCAAAAAGGAAGAAGTTCATCTCCATGGGTTTTGCCCATTTGAACAATAAATTACATCATTTTGGAGCTTGGAGTCTCCTCTTTCAAACAAGGTAAAAAGTTTCAAGAGAAAAGTTCACTTTCTCCATTTTCTAGTGTTGGCCGATTTTTACCCTTCTTAATAGCTTGCTCTTTCCTTGTTGAGAATCTATTCAAATCTCCAATGGTGGGTTGGAGCTCCTCCTTTGATTCTTGGCAAATCAATTCTAGGGTTTTCAAAGGTAATGTTCAAATTTTATACCTTAAGCCCTCTTCTTGAATTCATGAGTTGTTTTCACAACTAGGAGAACTAATTAGCAATCCTTATATCCATTGGTATATTGGTCTAGAGAATTGGGCAAGAGTTTTGCCTTGACCGATTTTGGAGAGAAGAGAAGAGGAGAAGAGAATTTAAAGGAAACTTAAGAGAATTCAAGGTAAGAAACCAACTCTAATATATATTCTATATGTATTAGAATTTGGGATGGGTTAATAAAATAAATGAACCCCACTTGAGTTGTGGTAATAATGTGCTTGTATAGTAATAATGCAAGTGAGAAAACATTTGTGAAGTTAATGCTTGAATTAAGGGCCTAAGTGCCAAATGTTAAGTTATTGCTTTATGTGGTGCTTATTGAGATTGTGCTTGAGTAATGAGGAAATGTTGTGTGCTGATAGAACCCTTGTTGTTTGGCTAGTTTTAGGATGAATTATGTGAAGAAAAGAGTGTTGGGCAATGTTAGAAAAGTAGGTGGACTATGGCGAAATTCCGGTAGAAATCTAAGTGGTTTAAGTGGTATTTTGACAGATGAATAACCTAGGGTTAGCTAGGTGAAATACCCCTAAATTTTAAATACATTTATTTTCTAGTTTACAAATATATTATATAGTTTGCGAGCATATTATACAGTATTTAATAAAGACAATGCGTTTAATAAAATAATCTGTTTTAAAACTATGGTAGTGGTGATTTTTATCTTCGTATTAATGATCCTTGTATTTCTCTAGCTAACTCGGTATATTTATTAATTACAAGTGGAGTAATAATAATAAGGATATGATTCAAATAATATTGTTGATTCAAAGTACATCTATTATATAGTTTAGTAGTATATTAGTTCGCAAGTATAAAAAGTAGTTTTGAGGATTATACTATAATTTACGAGCATGTTATATAGTATTTAATAAAAATGATTCATTTTAATAAATAACCCGATTCAAATACTTCGGTTATGATTTTTTATGTAATAATATGATCCAATGTATTTCATATTATTTTAGTGTATTTATTTGTTTATAACTTATTATAATAATGATAGTTTTGATTTAATTACACACACTAAATACGTTAGTTTTAGTATATGTCGGTTACACCTTTTGGTATTTTCTGATTTTATTTAGTTAATCATTTTAAACTTTCCATATTTCCAACTCCATTTATTAAATCATCTTTACCTCTTCACATTTCCTAACTTCTAATTTTCTATTCATTAAAAGGATTAATATTCTTTATTGATTGAATAATTACTTTCTGTATTAATTAAACAGTTTATATTCCTCGCTCTTCAGTTACCCTCGGCCTCCTATATATACGCTCATTTGATGTTCCATTTTATCCGCCCATCCTCTATACTCGAATACCTCTCTTCTCATCTAGACTAGAAAAAAATAAATTCCTTCTATGTCGCGCCTCCTTTCTCTATATCATAGATTCAAAAAGAAAAAAATCTATCTTCTCACACACACAGAAAAGGAAAAGATGAAAAAAGGGATCAATTAGTTTTCTTTTTCTATCTTGGGCGGCCACAATATGAAGTAACGGTAGCATGTAGCAGCATCTAGAGTTGTTTCTTTCATTGATGATGTCAACAAATCGGTGCGAAAATGTGTAAACGAAGAGTAGTGGCTAATTATATGTTTGGTAGGTGCAAATGATAATGTTCTTTTTGAGGTAAGTTACTACGTTCACTAATTTTTATTATATTTATAATAATGAATTTTCACGTGGATGTGAATTTTGTGTGTGTAACACCCCATCCACAACGTCGCACTTTATAACCATCTGCAGCGGAAACATAGACCATCACATTACTTAATCCGTTGGTGTTACACGCCGTTAACCACCCACGTGGCTAACAAGGCTAATACATACATATTATATCGGTCTGATGGACTAGATCCCCGAGCAACTACACCATACAATCCTGATTCCATTTCCAACAATTATTTACATATACATCCCCCACTGTACCGAGTATTCATTAACCAATGCCGATGACAAATTCGGTCTTACTACACCTATAATACATACACCATTAAAGGGCTACCAATGTGCAAACATCTACCCCGTCCTACTCTCGAACGGCTTCCAGCTCCTTGTACCTGAAATAGAAAAAGGAGAAAAGGGTGGCCCCCAAGGGGCTCAGCACCTTTGCTGGTATGGTAATCCCGCAGCCCGCATGCTACCGGGCCACGCACAACTAATTGTCGTCTTAGCATGCTGTTGATTATATTTAAATCCTGCATGTAAACCATAAACACACAACACATTGCATACGCCCAGCTATAGGGCTCAACAAACGCCCAACACATCCATACATCCACACATAACAAATCAACATTGTTTCCTTTAACCCTAGAGTGACTCTCCTTTTAATGGAGTTACTTCCTTAACAGACGACATTTACCCATTAATCGGGTTATCCTTAAACGCTTCCTATTATAAGCCTGAATTCATAACCATAATCCACATATCTACAATTTACCACATATAACCTTTCACCGAATAGGAATTGCAATACATCCATAACACATAATACAACGGGTACGGTTCTCTTAAGGAACCAACCCAACCATAATTAGTTCACTTTAGAGCCTAGAGAATGTTGCCAAACTCATGTTAAGCTCGTTCCATAACTTGCTACCGTTTCTTTAAATGAACAGATAACTTAACACTAAGGTGCGTTGGGTACAGTAAACCAAGCACACCGAACAACCATTGTATGCCCCAGAAAACCGACGTGAGTCAGTAACATAGCTTTGGCTAAGCTAAAGGGAAGATTGGAAACCCAATGAGTAAACAACCTAACATACACCAAGAGAGTCGAACCGGGTATGACATCGACTCCCGTCCATCACACGCGTGGCCGGAACATGACCGGACTCCTCACCCCCCATTAGTAAACATATACTTACAGTTAAGTAATTAAGGCTCCATTATGGAACCTATCACATCCACACACCATTCGGTATACAACCGTGTTAAGCATGTAAGGGAGGTTCACACACCTGCAAACAATAACCATACACCACTAACGCACGCATAGCCGTGGTTAGAACGTTCCCAAGGTTTGGGTCGTTAACTCCGAATACCGATCTCACGTGTTCCTAGTTTATTAGCCAAGGTTTAACACTTATTTGAGGTTAAACGGTATCGAAGACCAGATTCGCCACATAAATGAATTACTATAAACTCATTACATGTTTTATCTTACAAGGTGGCAAACACTCAGAAAACACATTGGCATTCAAGCCGGTGTAATCCGGTAGGACACAGGTTGCAAGAAAACCATACCTGTCACCGGAGTCCACTCTACCATGTCCATTTAGGTTCCTCGAACAATTCTCGAACAACTGGTACATTAAAGTTACCTTCATTAACATTGGGGTAACATGTTTGTGCATCGTCGAATGACTATAGTTAACTCCGTTAGCTAGTTAAACACCTTTACATTTTTAACTTGTTTTACTCTCACATTTTACTCCAACTTCTCACCCACCAAACTGTCATTATAACTCACCAAACATGTCCTTAACAACCTTACAACATCATTATCCATCACTCCCCATCTTTAGACATCATTTTCCAACCTTTAACAACATTTTTAGAGTGGTCCGGGACTTGGTCCTTACCCTAAGTCCCGGACCAACACTTGTAAAAACTATCGGCGTATTTCAGCAGGGTGGTCCGGGTCCTTGTACCCATCCCAAGTCCCGGACCACAACCTTATTCCACTCTCGGCCATTTTAAACAATTGGTCCGGGTCCTTAACCTTAAACCAGGTCCCGGACCTTAAACTTTGTATAACTCACGGTCTATTTTGCACAAATGGTCCGGGACATTACCCATGGCCTAGGTCCCGGACCCAACCTACAGAATTTGACGTACTGCATTTTCCAAGTTCTGCTGCGTAAGTTCTCTACATCCATCAATTGTATAAACTTCCCAGTACACTCTTATACTCAAAACTTCACCAAATATACACCACATAACAACATAGTGCACAATTTAAATTTGCATAGCTCTTAGGCTCTTAAAATGCAATAATCTTAAACACTGAATTTCCACAATATATTTGCCTTTCACCTGCAAATACAAACAGCAGTACGTATGTTTTTTTACTAGTCTGTTGAGAACATTTTCTAAGTCATTTCCCTTTGGCTCTTTAGGTAGTTTCAACAGACAACATACGTTCATTTTCCAAGGATTTTAAGCTATTTTTGGTTAACATAAAACATAGAGGAAATCATTTTTCTTTGAGTTTCCATACCTTGAAGCAGAGGAGAAGGATAATACGTGAAAGGATGAACTCAAGCTCCTTCCATGGAAATTCCTCTTGGCACCAAAGTGGAGCTCTTGAAGATTTGTAAGGACTAAATCGAAGAGCTTGATGAAACTAAGAGATCGGTGGTCTCGGTTTTAGATTTGGACAAGTGAGCAAGAAGTTATATGAATTTGAAGTAGTATGTTGGTGCTGGTGTGTTCGATCGTGAAAGAGAGAACAGGAAGGAGAAGGCTACGTGAGAATAAGGAAATGAGAGAATGAATGATTGTAGTTGCTTTTGAAGAAATTAAATACATAAAGCAAATAGTGCCTTTTACAATACTCACTGATTGTTCACTTATTTGCTCAATCAGCAAGCAAGTGACGTCCCAGCACATACAAACCGACCCACATATACATATAAGGGGTTATTTAGTCTTTATAGCTCAATTAAATTACATATGTTAATATATGTTACAAACTAGCTTATTTTAGTTACTATTTACTATAACAAAACACATAAAAGTGAAATATTTATTTCTTATTAATTTAAACTTCCAAATGTGATACTAAATAGTACACATATTAATTAAAGAGTAATAATGGACATTTAGCCATTTAAAACTCATTTACACGACAGTTACTCAAAAACGTGCTTTTAAGGCTCCTCAAAGCACATTTGTATTTTAACTTGTTTTCAAGCTCGGTTTTCTTGGTAACTGATTTAATAAATTCATTAATATACATATAAGGTCTTGGTAAGTTTATTAAGTCTTAACCAAGATTATTCCAAGCTTAGAGCATATTTCGCCCTTTATTGCCTTTTAGACAATTTATTGTATTTACTATTTATTAAATTGTTTATTAATGTTTCTAAGACTCTTTTTAGTCTTAATAATTTATTATTTAATGTTTAAACAACATACCAAGGTTTGGGGTATTTCAGTCTACCCCCCTTAAAAGAACTTCGTCCCCGAAGTTCACACTTCCCACATATCATTGGTTTAGAATACGGGAATTACTTATATAATAAAATACTTCCATAACCAACACACCTTACACCACAACCTCGGACTTGAAGGTCCGGGTACATACACATCCATCCATAACATATCATTCTCACATGATTACCTCGGACTCAATGGTCCGGGTACCTTAATAGTATTGTACTCACATAACAACCCTCAGACTCTCAGGTCTGGGTAACATGACCACCTTTGGACTCATAGGCCCAAGTAACATAATCAACCAAACTGAACCACATCAAGACTCATGGTCAAAGTAATATTTATTACACATACCACACAACATGCCTTAGAACGTATAACAAATAGAAATACCTTTTCCATCTCTTCATGGGCTCGAGTCCCATGTTGAGTACATATACACTGTGATCCCCCGCAGAACCCGGTCGCGATGGACACCTTCTGGTCCCCGTTCCCTTGGGAGATCAAAACATTCACTTAATTTTTTAACATATGTACTTCTCATGTCACCGGTCCGAAGACAAAGGCTCATACGTCCTCAGCTCGTGAGCAAGTACTACAAAAATATCCTTTACCAGGTTAAGTAAACAGGAGAATCCTTTATTCAAAATATCAATCCACTGTTTTGGAAATACCAATTGAAGACTTGAAACCACCAATTAAAATTCTTTTGAAAACTCAATACAACTCCAGGTCCAACTTATGCTCTTGCATCCTTCTTAATGGTGTTATTTGTGACCACTTATAGGGAGCTTCAAGCGTCATCCAACCCTGATGTGATCAGCATCAGTGTTGAACTATCCTTCCACCCCAATTTGTGTTCGGCTTCCCTTGATCGCATGCAAATCAAGTTCCACCTCCCACTTCATTTTCAACCAACAATTAATTCAAGCATATTCCACTTTCTATCTTTTGATCATTCTAATCATAATCATACATCTCCAGGGATAGAACTAGTCATCAATTATATCCATTTCTTTTAATCAAGTTACCTAGGGAATCTAATTCTTACTAGTTCCATGTCAGTTTCATACCCTTCATAAATCACCACACTGTATATATATATACATTTTTTAATCAAAATACAATACATCGTGTACATTTGGTATTATGCTAACACACACCATTGGGGTTTTAGTTCCCCAGGGTTTATTTACTCCTTAACTTGTACTACCCACAACCATTACAAGGTAGTCACACCTACCACAAGTATTTCGCATCTTCTGTGCGCAATTTCACCATTTAACCAACCACCATACAACAATTAAATCATGCCAACCATCATAACAATTATTTTTGTGCTATGCACAACATAGTTCACGTACACTTGTACGGTAAAACACACTAAGCGGTTTTGCGCTCTACCCCCCTTAAAAGGATTACGCCCACGTAATCCCACTGAACATAGTGTTAAAAATGTTCTACCGTCGTGGAGTGTTTTAACTTCCACGCGGTCCGTTAAAGGATCTTGACCATATTAGCGGTTTAGTTCCTAACCAAGGATTCTCATTGTAGTTTATCCAACTCATTACCGGTTTCGTTCCTGGCCTATAAGGCTTCTAGGCATTGATTACTAGCCACTTATTCATATTCACAAAATATATTCATCATTCGATGCATGGGCTCGCTGGCCTCTGTTGCACAACTCTGGTACTCATAAAGCTAGTTTTCCCCACTCTTTACTGTTACTGTACTGTACACCTCTTATGTATTACCCTTATCCTGGTAACCATGGTTTCTCAACCGAAACGTGGTATCTCTTACCGTGAGCGAATTCGGTGAGTTACAAACCTTTCATCTACCTCCATGACAATTTACAGTGTATACTGCTATGTATTTCTCAATTATTGCCTCAATTCCTTTCGACTTACTGCCGGTTGAGGTTGAGCTACTACCTGATGTGTGTAGTGCTCTCAGTTATTTCCTACACCTGAGGTATATTTCATACCGATATTTAATACTTAGTGCTACTGTAGTCACTTATTGCCAGTCCTGCTTCCATATTTAGTTCTGTACCAGTATCATTTCATTGATACGACCTTGCATTTCATATGCCTCGGTCTTATAGTGTTATAATTCTCTTTGTTCGCCTTCCACAATTATCATCTTCCAAATCCTAGCTATCCCACTCGATCGTTATTGCGCAAACGCAATACCAAAACACTAGTCATACAGAGTGCAGAGGCGTAACTCTTGGCAGTAAATCTCTCATGCGATTGCAATAGGAATTCGCACTGTGTTTTACTGAGATTCTTATCTCATAATACCGGCTACTGGCTTACTGTCCAGTTTATTCGTTATAACTTACTGTTGTATCTCCACTGGGTTTAACTCACACTCTGCTTATTTGTCATACCATCCCTTAATAATATTTATACAACGGTCGCTTAGTACACACCGTTCTTTCATTATACAACATCAACTTACACTGCATCCGTTATTATTCGGCCACCTGTTTGGCTGATTTCTGCATACCCTATTTCTCGAGCCTTTATTTTCTTAAGCGCTGTTCGCTACACGTTTAGCATCACACACCTATGGTGGTTGCTACCAAACTTAGTACTCTTCCTGTCTACACCACTGTTACAAACACTTTCTTTCTTATTATTTTTTTCAAATTATCCTGGGGTAATAACAACATGGTCCATCCTCCACATATTTCCTAAACTTGATCCACACAACTACCGCTCTCGCGGTTTCACCATATCTAGAGGTAGCATTGACTCACAGACAAGGTCGTTGCGTCACGATTCCTTCCAAGTTGTCTCTTTGGCACTTTGGGTCCTACTGTTAAGTGGGTTCCCTTCTTACGTTTCTGTTACGTTGCCCCATCCAACAATGTTTGATCCCAAACACCCTTCAAGGACTACTCCTGGGTGTTACTAGGTATGCCATTACATTTAACTTTCACCTATGAGTACATTGAGTAGACTATGCCTTCTTACTTCCTTAGCTGGGTATTCGTTCCAGCTACCATGTCACATTCCTTCAGTTTCCTAAGACATATGTGATGTCTTTACATAACCATCCGTGCTCTTCGCACTTCTTGACCCTATACATTCTCTTGGACGTATTTACCAATTCATTTAGTCTTCTCAACTGGGTTCCTTTACTTCAACCATTCGTGGTAATCCATTGCT
>CM041777.1:307300435-307340803 GCA_023374045.1 Limonium bicolor | reverse complement strand
GAATGGAGGTATTGATAGACTAAGTTCGATCCCTGGAGATGTAATGATATGACAGAATCAAAGAACGAAATGGAATATGCTTGAATCAATTGTTGGTTGAAAATGAAGTGGGAGTGGACTTGATTTGCTGCGATCAAGGGAAGCCAAACACAAATTGGGGTGAGGATAGTTCAACACTGATGCTGATCACATCAGGGTTGGATGATTCTTGAAGCTCCCTATAAGTGTCACCAATAACACCATTAAGAAAGGATGCAAAGAGCATAAGTTGGACTTGGAGTTGTATTGATTTTCAAAAGGGTTTTCATAGTATTTCCAAAACAGTGGATTGATATTTTGAATAAAGGATTCTCCTGTTTACTTAACCTGGTAAAGGTATTTTTGTGTAGTACTTGCTCACGAGCTGAGGACGTATGAGCCTTTGTCTTCGGACCGTGACATGAGAAGTACATATGTTAAAAATTAAGTGAATGTTTTGATCTCCAAAGGAACGGGGACCAGCAGTGTCCAGTGCGACCGGGTTCTGCGGGGATCGCAGTGTATGTACTCAACATGGGACTCGAGCCCATGAAGATGGAAAGGTATTTCTATTTGTTATACGTGCTAAGCATTTTTTGTGTGTTGTAATAATATTACTTTGACCTTGAGTCTTGATGTGGTTCAGTTCTGAATGTGATTATGTTACTTGGGCCTATGAGTCCAAGGTGGTCTTGTTACCCAGACCTGAGAGTCTGAGGGTTGTTATGTGAGTACAATACTGTTAAGGTACCCGGACCATTGAGTCCGAGGTAATTATGTGGAAATGATATGTTATGGATAGATGTTATGTGTACCCGGACCTTCAAGTCCGAGGTTGTGGTGTAAGGTGTGTTGGTTATGGAAGTATTTTATTATACAAGTAATTCCCGTATTCTAACCAATGATATGTGGGAAGTGTGAACTTCGCGGACGAAGTTCTTTTAAGGGGGTAGACTGAAATACCCCAAACCTTTGTATGTTTAAACATTATAATAAAATTATTAAGACTAAAAAGAGTCTTAGAAACACTAATAACAATTTAATAAATATAAATACAATAAATTGTCTAAAAGGCAATAAAGGGCGAAATATGCTCTAAGCTTGGAATAACCTTGGTTAAGACTAATAAACTTACCAAGACCTTATATGTATATTAATGATTTATTGAATCAGTTACCAAAGAAAACCGAGCTTGAAAACAAGTTAAAATACAAAATGTGCTTTGAGGAGCCTTAAAAGCACGTTTTTGAGTAACTGTCGTGTAAATGAGTTTTAAATGGCTAAATGTCCATTATTACTCTTTAATTAATATGTACTATTTAGTATCACATTTGGAAGTTTAAATTATAAGAAATAAATATTTCACTTTTATGTGTTTTGTTGTAGTAAATAGTAACTAAAATAAGCTAGTTTGTAACATATATTAACATATGTAATTTAATTGAGCTATAAAGACTAAATAACCCCTTATATGTATATGTGGGTCGGTTTGTATGTGCTGGGACGTCACTTGCTTGCTGATTGAGCAAATAAGTGAACAATCAGTGAGTATTGTAAAAGGCACTATTTGCTTTATGTATTTAATTTCTTCAAAAGCAACTACAATCATTCATTCTCTCATTTCCTTACTATCACACGTAGCCTTCTCCTTCCTGTTCTCTCTTTCACGATCGAACACACCAGCACCAACATGCTACTTCAAATTCATATAACTTCTTGCTCACTTGTCTAAATCTAAAACCGAGACCACCGATCTCTTAGTTTCATCGAGCTCTTCGATTTAGTCCTTACAAATCTTCAAGAGCTCCACTTTGGTGCCAAGAGGAATTTCCATGGAAGGAGCTTGAGTTCATCCTTTCACGTATTATCCTTCTCCTCTGCTTCAAGGTATGGAAACTCAAAGAAAAATGATGTTTCCTCTATGTTTTATGTTAACCAAAAATAGCTTAAAATCCCTTGGAAATGAACGTATGTTGTCTGTTGAAACTACCTAAAGAGCCAAAGGGAAATGACTTAGAAAATGTTCTCAAACAGACTAGTAAAAAAACATACGTACTGCTGTTTGTATTTGCAGGTGAAAGGCAAATATATTGTGGAAATTCAGTGTTTAAGATTATTGCATTTTAAGAGCCTAAGAGCTATGCAAATTTAAATTGTGCACTATGTTGTTATGTGGTGTATATTTGGTGAAGTTTTGAGTATAAGAGTGTACGTAAAATTATTTGGGAAGCTATACAATTGATGGGTGTAAAGAACTTACGCAGCAGAACTTGGAAAATGCTAATTCTGTAGGTTGGGTCCGGGACCTAGGCCATGGGTAATGTCCCGGACCATTTGTGCAAAATAAGCCGTGAGTTGAATTTGGTTGTAGGTCCGGGACCTGGTTTAAGGTTAAGGACCCGGACCAATTGTTTAAAATGGCCGAGAGTGGAATAAGGTTGTGGTCCGGGACTTGGGATGGGTACAAGGACCCGGACCACCCTGCTGAAATACGCCGATAGTTTTTACAAGTGTTGGTCCGGGACTTAGGGTAAGGACCAAGTCCCGGACCACTCTAAAAATGTTGTTAAAGGTTGGAAAATGATGTCTAAAGATGGGGAGTGATGGATAATGATGTTGTAAGGTTGTTAAGGACATGTTTGGTGAGTTATAATGACAGTTTGGTGGGTGAGAAGTTGGAGTAAAATGTGAGAGTAAAACAAGTTAAAAATGTAAAGTTGTTTAACTAGCTAACGGAGTTAACTATAGTCATTCGACGATGCACACATGTTACCCCAATGTTAATGAAGGTAACTTTAATGTACCAGTTGTTCGAGAATTGTTCGAGGAACCTAAATGGACATGGTAGAGTGGACTCCGGTGACAGGTATGGTTTTCTTGCAACCTGTGTCCTACCGGATTACACCGGCTTGTATGCCAATTTGTTTTTCTGAGTGTTTGCCACCTTGTAAGATCAAAACATGTAACGAGTTTATAGTAATTCATTTATGTGGCGTAATAGGTCCCGATACCGTTTAACCTCAAATAGGTGTTAAACCTTAGCTAACCAAATCTAGGTACACAGGAGATCGGTATTCGGATTTAACGACCCAAACCTTGGGAACGTTCTAACCACGGCTATGCGTGAGTTAGTTGTGTGATGGTATTATGTGCAAGTGTGTGAACCTCCCTTGCGTGTTTAACTCGGTTTAATACCGTATGGTGTGTGGATGTGATAGGTTCCATAATGGAGCCTTAACTACTTAACTATAAGTATATGTGTACTAATGGGGGGTGAGGAGTCCGGTCATGTTCCGGCCACGCGTGTGATGGACGGGAGTCGATGTCATACCCGGTTCGACTCTCTTGGTGTATGTTAGGTTGTTTACTCATTGGGTTTCCAATCTTCCCTTTAGCTTAGCCAAAGCTATGTTACTGACTCACGTCGGTTTTCTGGGGCATACAATGGTTGTTCGGTGTGCTTGGTTTATTGTACCCAACGCACCTTAGTATTAAGTTATCTGTTCATTTAAAGAAACAGTAGCAAGTTATGGAACGAGCTTAACATGAGTTTGGCAACATTCTCTAGGCTCTAAAGTGAACTAATTATGGTTGGGTTGGTTCCTTAAGAGAACCGTACCTGTTGTATTATGTGTTATGGATGTATTGCAATTCCTATTCGGTGTGAAGTTATATGTGGTAAATTGTGGATATGTGGATTATGGTTATGAGTTCAGGTTTATAATAAAAGGTGTCTAAGAATAACCCGATTACTGGGTAAGTGTCGTCTATAAAGGAAGTATCTCCGTTTAGAGGAGAGCCACTTTAAGGTTAAAGGTAATAATGGATGGTTTGTTATGTGTGGATGTGTGGATGTGTTGGTATTGTTGAGCCCTATAGTTGGGAGTATGCAATGTGTTGGGTGTTTATGGTTTACATGCGTGATTTAAATATAATCAACTGCATGCTAAGACGACAATTAGTTGTGCGTGGCCCGGTAGCATGCGGGCTGCGGGATTACCATACCAGCAAAGGTGCTGACCCCCTTGGGGGCCACCCTTTTCTCCTTTTTCTATTTCAGGTACAAGGAGCTGGAAGCCGTTCGAGAGTAGGACGGGGTAGATGTTTGTACATTGGTAGCCCTTTAATGGTGTATGTGTTATAGGTGTAGTAAGACCGAATTTGTTATCGGCATTGGTTAATGAATACTCGGTACAGTGGGGGATGTATATGTAAATAATTGTTGGACATGGAATCAGGATTGTATGGTGTAGTTGCTCGGGGATCTAGTCCATCAGACCGATATGATATGTATGTATTAGCCTTGTTAGCCACGTGGGTGGTTAACGGCGTGTAACACCAACGGATTAAGTAATGTGATGGTTTATGTTTCCGCTGCAGATGGTTATAAAGTGCGACGTTGAGGATGGGGTGTTACAGAGCCTTGGAATGAACTGGTTTGAAATGGTTGGAAAAGAACAAGGCAAGGTACTCCGCTGATCCTAAGCATGCTAATTTTAATTCCGATCCAAATCAGGCCTCGTCCACTTGGTTATTAAGTCCTTTGGGGTGTTTTATCACCTAGCTACCTAAGGTCCTTGTGGTCTGGGATAGTTGACCTAAAGCCGCTACATGGGTGGAGAGAAAAGTCGGTGGTGAAAGAAATTGAAAGCACTTTAATTGAAATATTTATGCAAATGTTGTGCTGAATATATATTATTTTCTCTTATGGATCAAGAGTATGTGGCATTGAAAGGTATGATGGAATATGGTCTTACTTCATGCCCCTTGTCGTTTCTAAGGTTGGTGAAGGAAAAAGGTGGATTGGCTCACGGTTAAGGGCTAGGCTCTTATGGTTTTGTTTCTCATTTGTTAGCTCCGAATGACTTCATGTTTTTGGAAAGAATGAATTGTTTTGAATAATTTGAATTGACCACATGATTGGTAACGCTAGCAATTCCTTTCTTTTGTGATCTTCCTTTCCTGTTGAGTTCCATTAGCTTGGCTTTTACTTGTGTTGAGAGTTTTGCTTAGGGACAAGCAAAAGGCTCAGTGTGGGGTGATTTGATAAGTGTGAAATTGAGATGGTTTTATAGGTGCTAAATTTTTATTTATGCAACCTTTTTATACGCTTTCTCACACTTATCATATGTTTTCATGACTCTTACTTTGGGCAAGAACTGATGTCAATTTATATGTTTAAAGCAGGAAATGATGCTAGAAATGCATAGATCTCCTCACGAGCTTTCCAACACCACAAACAGGGAACGAATCGGAGCTTATATGAATAATTTAGACCCTATCGAAGTTGTGTCCGGAACAACGTTTATGATATTGCCGCAACGACAATGAAAAAAAGGGACAAGCAGAAAAGGAGAGAAGCGCGCAGGTAACTCCAGAGTCTTCCAATAGCTATTGATGGATGAAGTTAAATAAATAAATAAACTTCCTTCCAAGAGTTATTGATGGATGAAGGCAATTGAATACAGAAAGTTAAAGGAACTGAAGATCTTTATTTATTTTACAAAACTGGAGAGACTAAAAGAAACCATCAATGGACAAGCAGAAAGTCTTGAATTTAACTATAAATAAGGAAGGCTTTGGAAGTGAAAGGCATCCATCAAACAATCACCACTTTACACACATCGCCTCTTTTATTCTCTCTGCGGCGCGACCATTTCAACACAGCGGAAAAGAGGATTTCTGCTCCAAATTCATTCATCTGCTCAACCTTTTTGCTGATGAATTAGAAGATCAACACACAGATGATTTCTACTTTCTCTTCTTGTGTTTGTTCTTTAATTATGTTAGGCTAAAGGATTAAATCTTGGGTGACGGGGGATTCGTAGTTAGACTGTTATTATAATTAATTTAGCAGTAGATTAGGATATTTATTTGGATTGTTTAGGTTGTTGTTTTTATTACGCTTTTAATAAAAACTGTAGATTTTTATTATTAGCTTTGCGAATTTCTGTCAGGATCTGACCCGTGAGTGATAGAAAGGTCATAGCAACCTGCTAATCTGTGGAAAAATTGATTAGATTAATTAATTGGACCTTCAGATGCGAAGAAATTCTCGCGCTTAATCCTTTTATTTGTATGGCATCAGTTCGTGATTCGGTCTAATGTGTTACGGATAAAAGAGCTCAATTTGACTAGGATTTAGTCTTAAAGAGATAAAAAGAATTTACCAATCCAAGTCTCAATTAACCGGTGATTAATTATATAATCTGGCTAGCAAAGAATTCCCCTGAAAGAGAGAGATACACATAGGTGGGTCTAATGTGTCATAAAAAGTGGGGTTCTTATTTAAGAACCTTGGAGAGAGAAAATAGGTGGAATCCACACCACTGTAGAACATTTCACATATGTAACCGTGTCAAGAACCCCTATCGTGGATGCCCTTATATGACACATAAATTGTGTAAGAATGTTAATTTTAAATAGGTGTAACTTTTAATATATAAGTGTAAAATGAAAAAAGTTATATCATTTGTTCACTTAAATTCGAGCTCTTCAAAACAAGATCAGTTATGGATATATTTTGACAACTTTAAATAAAAATTATTTTTACATATTTCCGATGATACACAAATGATAATACAGTTCATTAATTTTGATATTATAATTCATTAAAATTTTATTATGATTCACTAATAAGTGGTGAATTAGATAATAAACTTTGAAACCAATAAAAATTTCTTATTGTTTTATGATATATTATTATTATTGTTGTATAGCGTATTTTAAATCTTATATGGTGAGTTATGTATTTCCTTATGTATCAATTATCATTTTGTGTTGTATTATTGTTTAAATTTTTTTAATTTTATATGTTTACATTGATACATTAAAACGATGTTATGATTCATTAATTTTGATGTTATGATTTATTAATTTCGATATCATTATTCATTAAAATTGATATTATGATTTATTAACTAACAAATAGTGAATCACTATTGTTTTATGTTGTACTATTATCGTTTTATGATGTATTATAATTATTTTATGGTGTATTATTATTTGTATATTATAATTTAAATCTTATATGATAAATCATATATTTTCTTGATGTACCCATTCAAAAACAAGGACTTAATCATTATTATTCTTAATGTATTATTATTACTGTGTGATGTATTTTAAATTTTATACGGTGAATCATAAGTCTTATTAATATATATATATATATATATAACTAATATAAATTTTTAAACTTTTCAAAATATATTTATATTTAATCTTATTTTAAAGAGTTTAAATTTAGATAAATATTGATATATTTTTTTTATTTTAGACGTATAATTTAAAATTATAACAGGTCCAATGACGCTAAGCACCGGCATAACCAACAGCTATGTACCTGCTGCCGCAAAAGGGAGTGTTTTGGCAACAAGTTGATGTAGCCAACTGCACGCGATTCTTTCTTCTTTCTTTTTTTTTTGCGGGCCGACGCCCTTCCCTTTTATTGTTTTGTAGTTTTTGATTTTTTTTAAAGATTTTTTATTTCTTTTCTTTCATTTATCATAAAAACTTTAAATTGTTATAACTTTTAATATATGAGTCCAAAATGAAAAAAAAATTATATCATTGTTCTCCTAAATTCAAGCACTTCAAAACAAGACCAGTCATGGATATATTTTGACAACTTAAAAAAAATATATTTTTACATGTATGGAGCATAGAACATAAAAGAAAACTTCACAATTACTTGGCTACATGTCACTGTAGCTAGGTAGCTACATCCAGAGAGGAGGGAGCAGCATGCAAAACAACGTGGATGCGTGGACATGTTTTTTTTTTTACTCTGCGCAGCAGTGGTTTTTTTTTTTAATTTTTTCCTTTTTTAACTTAATCATAAAATCATTGAATTGTTATAACTTTTAACATATAAGTCCAAAATGAAAAAAATTATATCATTATTCATCTAAATTCGAGTACTTCAAAATAAGACCAGTCATGGATATGTTTTGACAACTTTCTTAAAAAATTATTTTTACATGTATACCATGATATTTTAATGTGCGGATGTATGTACATATTTTAATGTGAGAATGTACATATTTTAATGTGACGATGTACATGTTTAAATGTGAGAATGTACATGTTCCTTAATGAACATCTGTACACGTTTGTATGGTCATATGTACATGTTTGTATGATCATATGTACAAGTTTTCTCCCTTATATATACATGTTTTAATATAAGAATGTACATATTTAATAATTCGTACAGATTTATGTGACCATCTGTATGTTTTTAATGTAATGATGTACATGTTTTTATGTGTGGATGCACATATTTTAATGAACATTTGTACAGGTTTGTATGACCAATTGTACAAGTTTTCTTGACCAACTGTACAAGTTTTCTTTTATGTTCTGTACACTATACATGTAAAAATAATTTTATTAAAAAGTTGTCAAAACATATCCATGACTGGTCTTGTTTTGAAGTGCTTGAATTTAGGGGAACAATGATATAATTTTTTTTCATTTTGGACTTATATATTAAAAGTTACAATAATTTAATGTTTTTATTATAAAAAAGAAAAAAAAAAAAAACGCTGCAACAGAAAGAAAAAAAAAAAGAAAGAAGAAAAGGCATGCGCGCGCTGCCTGGGAAGTAGCCAGCGATAGCTACACCCACCTGTAGCCAAGACGTGCCGTTTATTGTTTTGCAGTTTTTGATTTTTTTTTACTTTTTTTAAAGATTTTTTATTTCTTTTCTTTCATTTATCATAAAAACTTTAAATTGTTATAACTTTTAATATATGAGTCCAAAATGAAAAAAAATTATATCATTGTTCTCCTAAATTCAAGCACTTGAAAACAAGACCAGTCATGGATATATTTTGACAACTTAAAAAAAAATATATTTTTACATGTATGGAGCATAGAACATAAAAGAAAACTTGTATAGATGATCATACAAATCTGTACAAATATTCACTAAAACATGTACATCCTCACGTAAAGATATGTACATCCTCGCATTAAAAACATATAGATAATCATATAAACATGTACGAATCATTAAGTATGTACATCCTTAGATTAAAACCTGTACATATAAGGAAGAACACTTGTACATACGGTCATACAAACATGTACATATGGCCATACAAACATGTACAGATGTTCATTAAAGAACATGTACATTCTCACATCTGAACATGTACATCGTTATATTAAAACATGTACATCGTCATATTAAAACATGTACATTCTCTCATTAAAATATGTACATACATCCTCACATTAAAATATTATGGTATACTTGTAAAAATAATTTTTTTAAAAAGTTGTCAAAACATATCCATGACTGCTCTTGTTTTGAAGAACTTGAATTTAGAAGAACAATGATATAATTTTTTTTCATTTTAGACTTATATATTAAAAGTTATAACAATTTAAAATTGTTGTGATAAAGGAAAAAAAAGAAAAAAAAGAAGTGCAGGGCGCGACGCACAGCTCTCCTCCCTCTTATTTTTTTTTTAGATAGTAAATTAATGCTATCATATGTAGCCATCTTGGCTATATTTACATGTAGAATTTGGCGCCGTAAAATACCCATCACCTGCAGT
Source organism: Limonium bicolor (assembly GCA_023374045.1). Taxonomy (NCBI): domain Eukaryota; kingdom Viridiplantae; phylum Streptophyta; class Magnoliopsida; order Caryophyllales; family Plumbaginaceae; genus Limonium; species Limonium bicolor. The sequence goes on along the minus strand of CM041777.1, from coordinate 307,331,216 downwards.
TTAAAAGTCAAAAACACGTGAAAGAGAAAAAAAAGACGTTCGGCGATTGACTGGACTTTTTTTGTAGCGACATTCGGACTAACCTGACGACCTTAATATATTAGACTTTCTTTCTTTTACTGCAAATAAAATGAAATAACTGTAAATAAGATTTCATCAATAATTGTCAATATCTTTTCCACGTAAACTTCTACTACTCCTCTGTCCTGAATTGACCGTTCTGTTTGTTTTATGCCACGTTTTTCTACTTCAATATTAAGCATATAAAATAAAATAATTTTATAAAACTAAAATTTGTAACATATAGTTTATCATGTAAGGAATTATATGCAAAATTTAAATTTTCAAAATTAATTTATTTTATATACTAAAAATTAAAGTCAAACGATATGTCTAAATAGTAAACGGTCAATTCAGCACAGACGAACTAGGACGGAAGATGTCTCTGAAAGAAAAAAAAAGAAAAAGAAAAAAGGTTTGAGAACTGTCGGAACTCGCAACTAGCAATCCAATCCAACCGCCAAGCAAGGGCAAAAGGGTCAACATGGAGAAAAGAAAGATCCGGAAACTTCCGGGAAGGGAGAAATCGTCTTCTATTCCGAGTTATTGTTACTACATTATACTTTTCCTCATCTAGACCCAATACTATTCTATTCTCTGCATAATTTCAATAAAAAAATCAAGACAAACAAGCACCGCTTTTAATTCTCTCCGATTCGTCGTTCTTCCATTCCCTCAATCGAATCTCTAACGCAGTCGCAGATCTATTTGCGGTTTCCCTCTGTACGACCTTATCCCAGATCTCCTCTCAGAACATGGATGCTTTCTCATCGTACTGGCAATCTCAGGGGACCTCTTCCTGGAGCCACAGTTCGTTCAAGAACCTTCACCAGATTTCCCCCGCGTCCAAGCTCATCTCAAACAGGTATCTCTCTCTTGAGGTGTTGTTTGGCCACTCACCGATTAGATTGCGATTAAAAATGAACGATATTTTTTTTACAACAGATATTGATTAGATCTCGATGTTCTGTATTATCCTCTCCATATTTAAAAAGTTTGAAGAATTATAATCAATCGAATTGCGTTTGAAGAAATTCCTGTTTCTGTTTAGCGGTTCCTCTTACCTTCGTTGATGAATTTGTTGTTTTCTAGCTCAGTCACGTCGTTCAAGGTCGAATTAGGGTGTTAAGAGTTCCGCCCGCACCTCATTTTCTGTCGTGACTTAATACGAGGAATCCTTGAGATTAGAAATTGTCGTCTCGTGTTGAAGGTTCAAACATGTCATGTTGATAAGCCATATATTACTGTATCGATTGAGTTTATGGCTGAAATTATCTCGTTCATTAGTAGATGGACGAAAAAGTATTCCTAGTCTTAAGACGTGTAAAGGTTAAAATCAGTATTCCAAGTCTTAATTATATTTTAATTACCTCTAATTGATAGCCAAATTAGGAGTTTCTTGTATTCATATATTCATGACTCGTATTTCCATACCGTATGATATGACTGCCGCGAGTCATTAGAAAATTAAATTTTGTTATTTTCTGCCGTTCCCTTTTGTCCTCATCCAGATCCTCTCTGCTCTATCTTTATCTCTATCTGGATGTATTTTGATTTACTTCTGTTACTTGCTACTTCCTATCTAAGTCTTCATGTGATCTTGCAGGTTTATTTTACACTATGCTGTGCCATTGGTGTATCAGCTGTAGGAGCTTACTTGCATATCCTATGGAATATTGGGGGTATGCTAACTACTCTCGGGTGCATTGGATGTATGGCTTGGTTGCTAGCAACCCCTCCACATAAAGAGGTAAGGACATGACTACTGTATACATATCAGCTAGTTCCATCTTATTTCGTTGTCACTCTTCTCTCAATAGCGCGTTATCTAGTCTACTATCAATAGTCAAGACATACTCGTACAATTTGTCAACATTTTCATTGATCAGCGAAAGAGAGTTGAGCTGCTGATGGGTGCGGCTGTCCTTGAAGGAGCTTCTGTTGGTCCTCTGATCGACTTGGCTGTGCAAATTGACCCCAGGTATAGTACTATATCTTTTGCTTTGTATCTGAATTCTTATGGGATGATGTGAGGCTGAATCTGCTTCTTGATGATCCATTATTAAATGCACCACATGGTGGCTTTCTTTTCACAGTTTCGTATATTCCCGTGGCTTACATAAGTTTGAAGTAAATGGTATTAAATTTAGTTCTTCATAGATCCCTTCGGCTGGGACTGTTTGGGGTATGAACTATTTAGGTTTCATCAGTGAACCTCTGTCTCATATAATCTAATATGCATTGACACTTGATGATCAAACTTAACCAATGAGAAATTTATTGTTTTGTTTTGCAGTGTTTTGGTCACAGCCTTTATAGGTTGTGCCATCGCGTTCGGCTGCTTCTCTGCCGCTGCCATTGTCGCAAGGCGCAGAGAGTACCTTTATTTGGGCGGACTTTTGTCATCTGGTCTCTCAATGATGTTGTGGTTGAACTTTGCCTCCTCGATTTTTGGTGGTTCTTCATCTATCTTCAAGTTTGAGGTAATTGATTTGTTCATGATTTTGTCTTGTACTATGCGGTGTAGAAATGAGGTCACTGTTTCTTCTTCTAACCTTCTTTGTTTTGTTTTTTTTTTTTGCAGCTCTACTTTGGTCTTCTGGTCTTTGTTGGATACATAGTGTTTGACACCCAGGACATCATTGAGAAGGCACACTTGGGAGACTTGGACTACGTGAAGCATGCTTTGACCCTTTTCACAGACTTTGTTGCGGTGTTTGTGAGGATCCTCATTATCATGGTAAGTGTATGGAAACCGTCCGTGTAAAGTGCAGAAATTAATCGTGATCATTGTATTTTAAACTGTGTGGCCTGTCATCATAAAGCTAGATACTGCTGATTTTCTGGGTCCAGTCTCAGATGGAGCTTTAGCAAATTTGAGTGACTTTTTGGCTAACTAGGATTGTGTTGTTTCTTTGGTATAGCTGAAGAACTCGGGTGAAAGGAACGAGGAGAAGAAGAGGAAGAGAAGGAGTTAATATTTTGGTTGCTGATTCTATCATAACAACAAACAGCATAGTTGAGGATTATGCAACTTTTGGTCTCTGTTTGAAAAGCAAGGTCTTCGTTGGTAGCAGTAAAGGATGGAAATGCTGGAAGATAAACTGCCGTGTCTGGTTGTATGTGGAAGGATTAACTATACATGTGGTTCAATTCTGATTACATTATATGTTGATATATGTACTTATGCCGTGTATACTTATTTTCTGGTTGAATTAATTGTGCGCTCTATAATTTGTACAGCCTTCTAACTAAATACAGATACTGGTGATGTCCGTGTTTGGTCTTTGTTATGTTTCAAGCTGTTCGTAGGTTTCTGAGAGTAGCCAGATTAGTTGGAAATATAAAGCTGTTTTTTTTATGAAGTCTACTCATTGAAAATAGAATGTAGGTTGAGTGGTGGCTATTTTTAAGGTTACAAGCGAAATACATACACGAACCTAGAGAGTAGAAAGACATTGTAACAGTTGTGCCTTCCCCAAATGAGTGTCCATCAACATGAACTGCAAATTTGGTTGGTTTGCCCATATTCTTCTTTCCACCCTTAGTAGTAGTCTTAGTGGGTAGGGAGTTCCCGAAAATGATATGCTCATAACTTGTGTTGTATCATCGAAAAGTGACATACGATGGTGGATATCCTTCGTCAGCCTACGAAAGAGACACTCACCGTGAGAAAATCGTTACCTTACCCTGTACTATTAAATGGTGTTTAACTATAATATTAGGAAAGTTGATCATAATAGTCCCCGGCCCACCATCTACTAATAGGACTACTGACTGTTGATCAGTGATTATTAATTATCACTAGTGGCCATTCATTTCACAAGTAACTAAAGAATTATTTCATTTTCTTTCACACAAATAGACCTTTCTTTTTCATTCCTTCGATTCCAGTACCAAAACCAAATGTTGCTATAGTATATTGGCTTCGGTAGGGAATGCCGAGTTTGATTTCAGACATGTGGTGGGTGCGGTATTCTTCAAGCGTGGGTAAGGGGGCGGAGCTTTAGTTTCATAAAAAAAATGTCAATTTCACGATGGTTATTATTGAAGTAGTGGTAGTGCTCGGAATGGGGGACCAATTTAGGTATTTTTCACGCCACTTTGAATACCTAGTGATTCATGGACAATTTAAAGGCGAAGTGAATTGCGCAATATAAGGGTGTCACCAAAATGGTAAGCCATGGCCTAACATCTGTTAATTTGTGTGCGTGTTAACGTCACTCTTGACCGAACCTAGTTGCATGCTTGGGGAAATGGGCTCTTCCTTTTTTCTTCCACTGTGGAATTATAAGATTTAGGGATTCGTCTTGATCACAGATTGATCTTAGCGGACAATATCGATCGCACTGCATATTAGAAGAAAGAGACATTGATTAATTAATTTTAATTAAGTAGAGCTCCCTGAGACAAGAAGCTGTCTAAATAAATGACATCCATTTTATTTATTTTTGCCGAGGCAACTGAATTATTGAAACTATAAATAAAATACCTTGTTTTGAAGTAGAGATGCTATTTTCCGGTCCACTCAATCAAAACCGGTGTAGCTTTCATGGATATGACAATCGGCCACAGTTGCATTTGGCTTGGAAGAAAGGAACAAAGAGCTTTTCCATCAAGATAGGCCGGTTAACCCTATCAGATTCTCTGCCTTACTGTACAGGTAAAACTAAAAGCGAGAAAGGTTGCATTGCATGCAAGAAAAAACCCAAACTCTCTCTATGTCCTTTTGTTTTTGTCATCTCCTTTATTTTCGAACAGATTTGTAATTCATGAAGAACCGTTTATAAATTGACCATCTAAAATATTAGTGGTCATATGGTTAAAAAATATCTTCGAAAGTAGAACAACTTTAGTGTTATGCACTTTTTATTAAATGGCTCTTGGAGATCACTTTATTTTGGCTTAGCTATATCAGAATCTTGTACGAACTTCCTATTAACTAGTATTTAGTCCAAAATAATTAAACTCTAGGTTTGGTTAATAAGTATAAACTCAATTTGGTTAATCTTCTAAAATCAAGATTAAGATATTAATCGCAAGTCTAATATATAAGGCAAATTGATCTAAAAATCAAACATAGGTCTAACCAACCTAATATTTGTCTAAACTGAACCAAAAGAAGAATCCATATCATCATATATGTATAACACTATCACTAGTTCTGCTTTTAAATTGGTTTAATAAGATTTTCAAAAAAATTGGTCAACCTAATTGCTAGTTAAATTAGTGTTCTTTATCAAGCCAATTAAGGTTTTTACTTTTTATTGAAAGTCAAGCAAGTTTTTTTTGATAACCAACCATTCCATTAATTCAAGATCTCATATACAAAATATCATTTTTTTTATTCCCTAACCATCAAGCATCTCGCTTCTCGATCCTACCATTTCTAGAAAGAATGTGAGCCTCCACATTTAATTCTCTGGTTACATATTTCCAGGAGACAAAGTAAAAAAAACAACCATTCATTTATGTATCTAACAAGGCGTTCTTGTTGCTGGTGGCCACAAGAGCACCCCCTTCTTCAAGAAATTTCACACTTCCACTAGGTCACTCATTAGATTAATTTTCATAAAGCCTAATTTCTCTCACCAATTTAAGCCCACAACACCACGTCTTTTGCTTTTACCACACAAGAAAGAGACACCCCTCCTACACCGCCCATGGCCACTTCCACTACTTCACCCCTCACACCCCTACATATTCTTGCCCGACCAACACCTCCCACCTCAGTCGCACTACTATCCACCCACACCTGAGTGAACCGTCATTATCAGTAGCCTTCCTCCCTTGCTCCACCCTTCTCCTCCGCCGATCTGGAACTCAATGTTCCCAAAAAAACTCCAAGCTTTGGCCCACCCCCACACCAATGACACAACTTCACCATGAAAACCTGACGCCTAGCGAACCATATGTCCCAAAGATTAAAGATCAAATCAATACATTTTGAAGCCTGATGAGAGAGAACAAAGCCAATAATCCAGTCATAAAATTCACTATCAAACGACTTTTTATTTGGGACTCTACCCCTTCTGTCATCCCAAAAACATCGAACTTGTCGCAAGAGAATAAACTATGAGTTGGGATCTCTCAGCCTTTGCATATTGGCATCTGTTATCACCCCCGCCACATCTTCGAACAAGCTCCACTTTAGACGATAAGACTTTATTTAGGAGCTTCCATGCAAAAAGCTCTAACCAATGATGCATCTTACATTTCCTCTCCCTTTTAAATGCTTTGTACACACTCCCACCACTCGAGGAACTCAGACATAAACTTCTCTGTCGGCTACCTTGAAAGTGACAAAATGATCTTACCAAGAATCTTCCCTTTTTATCCTCCCCACATCCAATTATTTGGGCCCGCCACTTGCACGAGGAGAATGCCCAAAATGAGCTTCGCATCCTCCTCTACAAAACATGCCTTCACCTTCTCCTCATCCCATTTTCTTTCACTTTGCACAATAAAGTCACTCACTTTCAATCCACATTCATCTCCAATCTCATTCTCCCGCCTAGACCTGGCAATTTTGACCCAACCCAAAACCCAACCCGAACCCAACCCATACTTTTGTGGGTTAGGGTCATGATTATTGACCCATTTATTTTTTGGGTTGGGTTAGGGTAATAGGCTAATTTTGTGGGTTGGGTTAGGGTAGAGATCTAAACCCATAACCCAACCCGAAACCCAAAAATACATTTGTTAATAATAAAAAATAAAAATATTAATTCACATATATGTATATATGTTATTTTCAGATCAAATTACACCTTAGTCTTAAGCCCAAGTGCAGTTGAACTATCCAACCTTTAATAATATCACACAATCTTAACTAAGCAGATGGCTCAACCAGCTGTATATCAAACAAAGGGCCCATCCAGACCTTAACATAATGTTGAAAACCCTAATGCTCTCATCTTGCAGACTCATATCCATCTTTATTCTCTACGTCGTTGTTAATGTCTATGTCGCTCTTCATCTCTGCCAAGGTTTGTTTTTCTTATTCTCACTGCCATTACGTTCTTGAGAACATAGGTATGTTTAGATTATCTAGAATGGTGAACAAAAGTAGGTGATATATATTTTTTGTAAGTAGGATCTTGATTATAGACCTCTTAGTGAATTCTGAAGCCAGCAGTGCGGATAGCTTGCTGTATAAAAGTTCCTCAATTATGGGTAACGATTAAGTGATTGTGATTGTACTTTTCTCAAGCATGAGCACTCGGGTTTTAAAGGCTTTGAGCACTCAGTTTTTAAATTCTTTCTAACTTTAGAAGATTTATGTTTAGTGTATTTCTCTAATGTATAATGAAGATTTTCATTTTTGTTCCCTTTTTTAATTAAGGGCACTAGGATTATGTGCATATCTATATATGATTCCTCCCTAACAAAGGTAGAGCTCTAGGCTCAGATGATAAAAATAAACTTACAGATAAAGTACAACTTATCCTTTAATGGGAATTTCCAAGTTCGAAGAAAGAACCATTTGTACACATAGCCTCCCCGCAGTACTCTAGATTCTTCGCATAACATGAAATTCGTTTAAAGTTGGGTTGATCAAGCAAGATTACTTCTCTTCCTTTTGTTCCATCCTAATTTGTGTGCCAGCTCGCACTGGATGTTTTTGGATTTTTTTATTAATTTCTACTCGTAATCCATCTAAATTATTGTTGCTTAAAAAATGGGTTGGGTGGGTTGGGTTAGGGTTGAAGGATTTTAAGCGGGTTGGGTTAGGGTCATGATTCTCTAACCCATCCATTTTTGGGTTGGGTTGGGTTGATGATATTTTAAATGGGTTGGATTAGGATTGATATCAACCCAACCCATCGACCCAAATTGCCAGGTCTACTCCCGCCCCCACGGTTTTCCACTCGGCTTGTGATGAATCCATCTGTCTCTGACTGAAGTTGACTTACCGTCTCCTATCAATCTTCTCGCACCAATATTAATCAATTTTAGCGAGTAACTGGGCAAAGGGGAAATACTTCTCCTTGAGCCTCAAGTAACTGGGAAAATGGGAAATACTTCTCCATGAACACCCGTGAAACAAGCAGAACGGGTTGTTTAAAAACCTCAAGCCTTGCTTCACCAATAGAGCAAGATTGAAGCCATCTAGCTTTCAAAAGCCCAACCCACCTTCATCTTTTCCTCTACACGTCATAACTTTTCCTAGCCATCCCCTTTCTACTCGACATCCTTTCCACCAAAACCTCTTAATCAGTGCCTCAATCTCCTTTAACAAGCTTTTAGGTAACTTCATAATGCCCATAACAAAAGTAGGAATCACTTGCAATATATTCTTTATTAGGACCACCCACCCAGCTTGGAATATTTTCTCTGCTCACACTTGCACCCTTCTTTGAACTCTCTCCTTAATGTACACAAAAATATGCCTTGTGCTCCTACCCATTTTTATGGGAAACCATGTTAGAAAATGTATTTATGATTCAGTTTGTTTATTAAGTGCTGCGTTTTGTTTAAGTTTGCACTTTGTGAAACGCTGTGTTTAGTTGTTGTGGTCTGTACTGTCGGTTGTTGTCCCGGGGTAGTAGTTTATTAGGGTTAGTTCAGAGAGTCGAGGTTGTATGTTTTTAAAGTGAGAGTTGTCTCTGTCGCTGGCCACTGAGTGTATTTCCAGAACTCGATGAATGAGAGTAAGCCTTCCACTTTGGTTCTGTGAATTCTTTCATGGTATCAGAGCAACGATCACTGGGATCGTGCTCATTGTCTTCCTCCTTGCTTCAACAACCTTGGTTATCTGCATTCGTCATTTCGAGGGTTCCGGTGTTTCTGTCTGGTTCATGAAGTCCTTCTTGTGTCGTTCGCTGTTTCTTCCATTCCAATCTCCATTTCGGGTCCTGCACAGGTTTCTTTATTTATGTTTTATTCACTCTTGAATCAGTAATTTCCCAGACCTGGCTGTGTCGCCCCGTTTTTCCTTCAGATCTGGTTGTTTCGTTTCCCAGTTTCTTTCCTTTTCCTCACCCTTTCGATTTCGCACCCGATTCTTTATTTGGTTTCCTTCTCAGTCTTGAATTAGCATTTCCCAAATCTCCTGCCAATGTCTAAAAACGACGAAAACCCTAATCCCGATGACAAAGGCAAGGATACTTCCGATAATGGGACGGGCAGCGGCAGCGCCTCCCAGATTGAGAATGGAGACCCACTGTATCTGGCAAGCTCCGAGAATCCAAGTCTAGCCTTAGCTGCCAAGTACAACGGAGGCCCTGGTTTTCCCCGATGGAAACACCAGGTTGAAATCGCTTTGGGCTCCAAGAATAAGCTCTGTTTTGTTGATGGCACTCTACAAAAGCCTCAAGACAATGATGTTCTTGCACGGGCTTGGATCCGTTGTGACAACATGGTCTGATCCTGGATTTTGATGAGTCTGGAGAAGCGTGTAGCCAACACTGTCCTTTTCCGGTCATCAGCAACCAAGATCTGGGAGGATCTTTGTGCGAGATATGGGCAAGTTGATGCAACGCATATGTTCGATCTGGAGAGGAGACTAGTCAACACCGTGCAAGGGACCGAAAGCATCGGTGACTACTTTGCCAGATTGAGAGGATTGTGGGATGAGATTGATGACACAACAATCCTACCAACCTGCACCTACGCGATAGATGAGGCCTTTAAGGGTTATATCAAGAAACAATGCCTGATCAAGTTTTTAATGGGTCTGAATGATAAGTATTCAGCAGCCAGGGAGAGTATCTTGATGATCTCTCCATTACCTTCTACCGAGCAGGCGTTTTCTATACTGATCCAACAGGAAAGGCAGAAAACCCTAACCGCCTCACCAAATATCGACTTGGATGCCCCTGCTGCCTTCTCAATAAGTCAAGGCAGAAAGAATTTTGGTCGTGGCACAAATAATGGGAATAGAAGAATGTTGCAATGCTCTTACTGTAACAAGCCTGGACATACAGAGGAGAGGTGTTTCCAGAAGAATGGTTTCCCTCCGGGGTGGCGAGGATCAAAGGAGAAGAAACACCATGCCAATGCTTCTATGGAACAGAAGAATGAGGAATGCAAGGATCAGCTTGGAGGAACTTTGACCACAGAGCAAATTAACCAACTGCTCAATTACATTAGTAAGTCACAAGCTGGAGCAAAGGAGCCACAAAACAAATCTGAATCCAATTGCGGATTTGTTGGTAAGGTTTTCTATCCCAATCATATTGGTTTAACCTGTAGCATGCATAGAATTTTAAATGCCTCTGATTGTGCTAATTATAAGGTGAATGACTGGGTTATAGATAGTGGGGCATCAGACCATATGTGCGGAGATTTATCTTTATTTCATGACATTATTCTGTTGGATAGGGCCCACACTGTAGGTATGCCTGATGGGCATCCTCAAATGGTTAGACTAATTGGAAAAATTAAGATTAATGGGATGCTCACCCTTAGAGATGTATTGTATGTTCCCAGCTTTAGATTTGGATTAATTTCAGTTAGTAAGCTGTCTGGTCAAATGAATGCTAAGATAAGTTTTGATCCAACATGTTGCATTTACCAGGACTGTGAAACCAAGGAAGAAGTGGTGATTGGTCAAGTTCATAGAGGATTGTATGTTCTTGACATAGAATGTGATAGAAAATCCAGGAATAGTTTTGGTTTGTAAGCAAATGGGAAGAACTCTGATGAATCTGTTGATGAATGTAGTGGGTCTGTAGGCCTATGGCACTGTAGGTTAGGTCATCTCCCAAAGGAGAAAATAGTGAAGTTGGGTTTAGTCAAGGAATCTGCTGTAAAGAAACCTTTCTTATGTGAGCCATGTAGCAGGGCTAAGAGCCATAGATTGGTTTTTCCCTCAAGTTCCATTAAGTCAAATGATTTGTTTGAACTGATACATGTTGACCTTTGGGGGCCATACAAGTTGAAAACCCATGATGATTTTTCTTATTTTTTGACCAGTGTTGATGATAGGAGCCGTGCCACTTGGGTACATGTATGCAAACAGAAGTTAGATTCTTTTGATCTCATTGTTAACTTCATTAATATGGTGGAAAAGCAATTTGATAAGAAAGTAAAATGTGTGCGGTCTGATAATGCGTATGAGCTGGGTAGTGGGACAGTAGGATCCTGTTATTTTAAACTAAAGGGAATCAAACACCAGACTACATGCCCACATATGCCACAGCAAAATGGTGTGGCTGAAAGAAAACATAGGCATATTTTGGAAACTGCGAGAGCTCTTATGTTCCATTCTTCCCTTCCCAAAAGGTTTTGGGGGGAAAGTGTCCTTACCTCTACTTATTTAATCAATAGAATGCCTCTTTCCTCTATTGAAAATAAAACTCCTTTTGAAATTATATATGGCAAGAAGCCTGATTATTCAAGTTTAAAGAGTTTTGGGTGTCTCTGTTTTGCTAATATAAACAAGAAACAATTTGATAAATTTTCTTCTCGATCTACAAAATGTGTGTTTCTTGGTTATGGGTATAACAAGAAAGGATATAAACTTTATGATATGGATAACAGTCAAATTATTTACAATAGAGATGTTTTTCATGAGCAAATTTATCCTTTCAGAGGGAATCAAATTGATAGGATAGAAGTCATACCCACTGTAGAGCACCATGAAACACAAGAATATTTGTTTGAAGATGATCCTTTTTCTGTTGTTAAGACTAACCAAGATAAAATGAGTGAGAGGGAAAGGAGGCAGGGCATTTTGGTTGAGGGAGAAGAAAACGCTAATATTGAAGGAACAAAAGAAGGTGGAAATGAGACAGTAGAGGTTGAACTTTCTGAGATTGGGACACAACCAGAACAGGAGCAATCACAGACTGAAGGACCAGTTCATTCTCGGCAGAGTCCACTGAAGATGAGGGTTATGGGCTCAGGAGATCAGAGAGACCAAGGAACATTCCCAAGCATCTAAGAGACTATGTGGTTGGATCTTCAAGTGTTAACAAAGATAAGTCCTCTGTTCTTAACTTTGACTATTTTTCTCAGATTCTGTCCGATAGAGTATGTGCTACCAATTCTGCTATTAACTGTTGTGTTACTGATGATGATTCATTAAGTTACAGTCTTCATGATAGTACTAGCATTATTGATAGTTCCAAGTTAGCACAAACTGTTGGGATAGTTCTTGATGAAAATAGTAAATATAACTGTTGCCAAACTGCTACACTTAAGGAGACTGAACCTGATTACTTTGAAGATGCCATTAAGGATATAAGATGGAAAAAGGCTATGGAAGATGAGTTTGATGCTCTTGATAGAAACAGCACTTGGGATCTGGTAGAACCACCTCGAGGTGTTAAACCTGTTAAGTGTAAATGGGTTTATAAGGTTAAGACTAAGGCTGATGGTAGTATAGAAAGGTTTAAGGCTAGGCTGGTGGCTAAAGGTTTCACGCAGAGATTTGGAATAGACTATTTAGAGACTTTTTCACCTGTAGTTAAATTTACTACCATAAAGGCCTTAGTTATCATAGCAACTAAGAGGAACTGGTTGATTAGCCAGCTGGACATTAATAACGCCTTCTTGCATGGGGACTTAGAAGAAGATGTTTATATGCAGATCCCTCAAGGTCATGTGGAAGAAGGGTCAGGAAAAATTTGTAAATTGAATAAGTCTCTTTACGGGCTTAAGCAAGCCTCTAGGCAGTGGCATTATAAATTAAGTGTCTTTCTCAGATCTTATGGTTTTTCCAGTCTCTCAATGATTATTCTTTATTTACTTGTTCTAGGAAGAATATGGTCTTCTATTTGGTAGTATATGTGGACGATATTCTCATTACAGGGAGTGATACTGATATGACTAAATCTGTTAAAGAGGGTCTGAATAGGCAGTTTAAGATTAAGGATTTGGGAAGATTGAACTTTTTCTTAGGTATGCAGTTTCTGCATACAACAGTTGGTGTCATACTCTCTCAGAAAAGGTACTGTGAGGATTTATTAGCTGAGTTTAGTTCTGATGATTTGAAGTCTGCAGCTGGTCCTTTGGACACTGGTATTAAATTATTGAGAGATGAAGGAAACTTTTGCACAACCCTTTGCTGTATAGAAGATTAGTGGGCAAGATTAGCTATTTAACACATAGTAGACCTGATCTTAACTTTACAGTTCAAGTCTTGAGTCAGTTTCTCAGTTCTCCTACCGATTTATATCTTAAAGCTGCCTTTCATGTTTTGGGTTATATCAAGGGCACACAGAATTATGGTTTGTTTTTTAACTCAAGGAATGATTTTTCTCTAACAGCTTTTTGTGATTCGGATTGGGCAGGGTGTCCTAATACTAGAAGATCCATCAATGGATACTTCATCCAATTGGGAGGTTGCCCACTGTCTTGGAAGTCCAAAAATCAGACAACAGTGGCGCTTTCATCTGCTGAGGCTGAGTACCGTGCCATGAGAAATGTGACAGTAGAGCTCAGTTGGATCACAAGGTTGCTGTATGAGTTGGGAGTAGATGGCATCCTTCTTGTTCCGGTCAAGAGTGATATTCAAGCTGCGATCTACATAGCCAGGAACCCGGTGCTGCATGAAAGAACGAAGCACATAGAGCTTGATGTGCATTTTGTGAGGCAGAAGCTGCAGGAAGGGATGATGGTGGTTGAGTTCGTTGGCTCCAAGGATCAGGTAGCGGATGTTTTGCCTAAACTGCTCCCTGGGTGTGCATATCCGCTGCAGATGAGGAAGATGGGTTTAAGCTTAGGCTGATGGCCTGTTGTTGGTGCAAACTTGTTAAGTTGTCCCTTCTCAAGTTTGAGGGGGGGGTGTGTGTTAGGAATTGTATTTATGTTTCAGTTTGTTTATTAAGTGCTGCGTTTTGTTTAAGTTTGCACTTTGTGAAATGCTGTGTTTAGTTGTTGTGGTCTGTACTGCCGGTTGTTGTCCTAGGGTAGTAGTTTATTAGGGTTAGTTCAGAGAGTCGAGGTTGTATGTTTTTAAAGCGAGAGTTGTCTCTGTCGCTGGCCACTGAGTGTATTTCCAGAACTCGATGAATGAGAGTAAGCCTTCCACTTTGGTTCTGTGAATTCTTTCAAACCAGGGTACATGCCCCAATCGTCCATCTCCTTAATGCCAAAATAGTTACTAATCATGCTTTTGCTACTTTGGTCCACATCACTAGAAAAGATCAAACTGGACTTATCTTCGTTTATGGCCTGCCCCGACTGACGCCTTCTGGAAATCCAGTAGGATATCCTTATATTCAAACATTATCCTCCGATGCTTTTCAAAACAGAACACAATCGCTTGCGAACCTCAAGATACCAATATCCGGCCCGTGCATTCCCATTCTAACCCACTTAACCAAACCTACTTGTCTCGCATGGAGGATTGCTGCTAAAGCCACCATAACAAATAAGAAGAAGTAGGGGATAGTGAGTCCCCTTGTCTCAAACCCCAGCCCGAGCTGAAGCGTTTTCCTGAATGCCCATTTATTTGGACAGCCATTGTGGATGATGTCGCCGCCCTTTTCACAATGTCCAACAATCTGCCTAAAACCCATCATCTCCATAATTCCAAATAAGAAGCTCCATTCCACCCTATCGTAAGTTTTTGCCATGTCCATCTTTAAAGCATATACCACCTCTTTTTTTAATGCTTCATACCTTGCGAAAATCTCATGAGAAACCATGATATAATTGGATATTTGTCTGATGATCGAGTTGTCACGACCGTTTCGATCGAGTTGCGTGGGCATATCATGCAAAGATGGAAAAGTCTAAAAATATCCTCAACAATTCGTGATTCCAAGTCTTTTGACCATTTTATCCTTCATTGCATCCACGCTTTATGAGACTCTTCTCAAGGGTCAAAATTTTGGGTATAACATGATGTTCAGCTTGATGTTTGTGGACTGGAAATTTTGGGGCAGCAAAATCGGAAGGAAAATAAACAAACCCTCGGCCACATGATTGAAGCTTGAATGGGAAAGTATTCTAGTACATTCTGATGAAAACTCAATCAACTTAAGAGACCTAAATTATGCACAATTAATATTCCTCTGCATCTACTTGATTTGAAAATTGTATGACCGAATAACCTTAAGTGGATGAGATAATTTTTAGATATAAGTTTATTTAATTTCACATTTTTCAGTGTCTAAGAAAGTGTTGACAAATTCTAATGTAGCTTTGTTTTACTAAATCAATCAATGAAATACAATTTTTTTAAATAAAAACGCTCTTTATACCTTTATATGGTTATAAATATAACTATAATTCACCTTCTATCCTAGAAAAATAGAGTATAGTGAAGCTTATGGTCTGAAAAATAACAAATTTATGGTAAATTTAATGATTGAGTTGGACAAGTCGGATAAGGGCATGCTCAAGTAATTTTTTAGTTGTTGGGTCGTCTTGCTCTTAAAAAGATCCGGGTTTTTTATTTTTCAGTCCGGGTCAGGATAAGCTTGATTTATAAGACTTTACCTGTATCCAGCACATTTGACCATATTTTTGTTATTTTTTTATATATGTAAAATTGTAACATAAAAAAAATTAAAATTGATATTATATAGAAATTAAATGTATATATTATGTTCAAAGTTTTAAAATTTATATATTAATAAAATAGGGTCAGGCAGGGCTTGCCTACGGGCTCAAAATTTGTTTCGTAGTCACACCAAGTTTTCAATTTGGACTAAATTCTTGTCCACACTTGCCTGGAAACCCTTTCTAACATGTGTATGTCATGATTTTCCCTGGCAGGATCACCAGGCCGAACTCATTATGATCAATCCTAACTTCTTCATATATTTGATTAACTTTTAAGATAGTACATTCTTTTCCTTTGAGATAATGGGTACGTGGTTTTATGGTCAGTTGTCGGAGGCGGCTACCGGATGTAGCAGTCAGTTTGGTGTTATTAGAACATAGTTGTCAGGAAGCTGAATTAAATTATGAAAATTTCATTCGGTTGTTAATGTTAGTTATCTGAACTGTATTTGCTAAAAAAATATTGCTAATATGTAGATAACTACTCTAAGATGTTGTTTTTTGTGAATGATAGAAGTTTTTTGGCTTTTGGTAAATGATACAACATAACCCGTATGTTTAGATGATGTGGAAGGGTGAACAAAAATAGGAAATATATATGTTTGTGAATGATATTATACAACCAAATAAGTATAATACTTTATGCCTAGTAAGCTCTAAAAGTAGCTACTGTATTTTGTAAAGTGGTCCATCAAATGCTATCCACAGGATGAGAGTATATCAATTAAATATGTTATGTAATGCTATTCAGGTTTGTGAAAAGTAGCTTTGTACTTTGAAAAGTGGTCTATCAAATTAGCTATTGTACTAAACGTATACTTCATCTTATTCTTAATATATGATTTTCTAGCACAACACACTACAGTTAAGGAGACAATTTATGGACTATTTTACCCTCACTTTTCTATGGGGAATAAGAGTGTTATGGGTGTGAGAAAAAAGTAATGGTTAAATGTGGAAAGTAAGTGGTAAAAGAGACCAAAACATCTTATATTTTAAAAACAATGACAACACTGAGAAAATCATATATTGAGAACATAAGAAAATATAGTTTAATCTCATGTAATATGACATTTATGACTGTGTTAAGTAATATGGGCTATCGTTTACTTAAAAAATGTGGGTTAGGGTTTAAATTTTTTAAATGGGTTAGGTTAAGGTCATGATTTTTCGATCCATCTATTTTGGGTTGGGTTGGGTTAATGATATTTTAAATGGGTTGGGTTATGGTTGATATCAACCCGACCCATCAACCCAAATTACCAAGTATAATTAAGCACAATAAAATGTCTAGTTAATAAAATATCACGTAAAATGACAAGTCTATAAAAATAGTAAACAATTGTTTTAATGCAAAATAACTGAAGTAATCTTAAATAAAATAGCCACACCGATTAAAACATTTAATAAAACAGTCGTGCATATGCCACTCTTCATCGTCCAATAGACAATTGTCAGGTGTGGCTATAATGTAAAAGAAATTGCTTAGCTAAGTTTCATTGTAATAGTATTTACTCAAGTTCATTAATGTATTAATTAAATGACTAGTTAATGAATATACTGTTTACTTTCAAGAAAACGACTCTAGATTACTTAGTAAAGGTAAATTGATATATAGAATTCTTATTCAACCTATTTTATCAATTATTGAAATCTTTGGTGTGCAAGGGCTTTTCTTTCTTTTGTATACACTTAGCTTTCTGTTTATGCTCTTGAAGTGCAGCATTTTGAGCGTGCATCCCTTTTTGTATGAAGAGTCTGATCCAATTCGATTAGGCTTTGTAGCTAGACATTGTGTAAAGTTTTCCCACTAATTAGTTAATTAGTACACTAAAACTCATTGCTTCATTTCAAAGTAAGTCAATAAATAAATAAATTTTTACATATTTAAACTATACAAATTATAGTTTTATTTTACAGTCAAATGAACAAGGTAAACTTAGCATTTTCATACAACAAAACAGCTCACAAGTATTCATTTTTTTAGTCCACTAAACTACAATTGAATACAAGAACAAACACTATTATTGTTTCTAACAGCCTATGTTTATTTAGATTAGGAAGCTACATATAAAGGATAGTACAACTAACATGAATAAGTAGCATAAAGATTCTATTAACTAAGTCTTTGTATGAGACATCTTGCTCACCTTGTGGTACCAATAAGGGTGCTACTGCAGTCCACAACAGATTCACCAATTGTTGTCAGGTCAAACCACTTCAGAATTGTTAGAGCATTGACACAATTGTGACACAACCTTTTTGCAAAGTTACTTATGTCCCTCATTTTTTGGGCTCAAGCTATACACTTTAAGTGGTGTGCTTAGAGGATGGACTTTATTTTTAATTCATTGAGCTCAAGTGCAAAAGTCACTCATCATTGCTTATGTGGGTGATTTCAACATTACAAATATCATATAAGTTCTCCAATGGCTTACACTAAATAGGTCAAGTTGGCAATACAAAGCTAAAAGATTTCCAATGTTTATCATACAAAACTTGATGTTATATTGCTTCAAATACCGATCAGGTAGCATTGATGCGGGAGCAATAAGTGACATAAACAAATGTCCAATTCAATTTTTTTTAAAAATTATCATCATTGCCTTCCACAAGTTTATGCCAATGCCGACCAAAGCATCAAGAATAGATTCATGATGACGAGAGCAAATAACATAAGCTTGTGGGGTAACTAAATATGACATTTGATATGTTTTAATCATTCTACCTATGTATGTGCATTTTTGTCAAAATAATCATCTATGTTTCAGCAGATATAATCACATAAAACACTATGAATCAGTAGCAATTGAAACAACAGAAACAACATAAGTAGCAAACTGATAAGGTATGAAGGAAACCCACAGATCCAACATACCAACAAATTCAACCAAACAAAAATATACATCAGTTCCAATAGGACCAGCAAAATCATTTTAGATAACCAACTAATCCAACATAGCCAACAAATCTAACCATTGGAAGAACCAACATGACCAGCAAACTCATAAGGTGTATAGATGACCAACAAATCCAACATAGCCAATAGATTCAACCAAATAAATAGATTAGACAGATCCAACAAGACCAACAGAGCCACCATATCAACAACCATAGTATGCATAACCTTCACAAAAAACATAAACCTCCATACATTTCAAAAGCCCCTAAGCCACTTACCTTATCCAAAGTCCAAAGTTTGTGTTGTGTAGACCAAGGATTGAGCATAAATAAGAAGGAATCAAGCTGGCAATAAATAGTTTAATCAAATATGAAGTTCAAAGATAGAGAAGTAAAAGGTAGAACATCAAGTGGGATAAATCTCTTAAAACAAACAGAATTGTCTCCATGAAGAGCAACAAAAACAACAAATGGGGGTAGACTAAACCAATTAATCAGTAGGGTTAGGGTTCACAGAAAGAAAACAACACTTACCAGAAGTGAAACACACGATTGATGTCAGGGAAAGGAAGATAGTGAAGCTTAAGAAACATGAAGTTTCAAAAGTCAAAATGTAAATTGTTGGAACCTTTGTTTTGCATGATGATGACATCCTCAGTAGTCAGCCTGGTGACTAACTCAGGCTAGAAGTATGAAGTAAAAGCAATTCAAGGTCAGACTGAGTCACACTACTTAAGCGACTACCTCTGAATATACCCGGAGACATTGGCACGTGAAGATTTACATCTTGGAGAAATTAAGTTGAGTTATAATGATTGTATCATTTGAGTTGTTTCTCACCTTAAGACTAATGGGAGATCGTGGAGCATCAATTTAGCGGTTATCTAGAATTTAGATGTATTTAAGTTATTAGAAGTCAACCATTACATTTTAAGGTATACTGTAACACCCTGGATTTTACCTCAAATGATAGCTTATAAAAATACAAATCTAACGGCGCAAATGGAATAAAAAACGGACTTCAAACGAGTCTTAAAAGTGCAAAATAGAGTTGGTCCGATCTTATGTCCGGACATAGAAAGTTCGGACACAAGCTGAAGAATACAGACTGCAGAAAACCATTTGTCCGAACTTGTGTCCGGACATCGATGTTCGGACACAAGTCGAGAGTTAGAAAACTGGAAAGCGACACTGTCCGAACTTGTGTCCGGATTTCGAAGTTCGGACACAAGTCGAGTTTCAAAACTTCGGAAAATCCCTTACGTGGTTCGAACATTGGTCCGAACTTGCAAGTTCGGACATAGGTCGAAACTTGCGAGATGGACCCGTCCTCGCATGCTGTCCGAACCTAGATGCTCGAACAGATGTTCGGACACAGCCAAACGACGAAAACCATTGGAATCTTTCGGGGCCTGTCCGAACATTGACATCCGGACGGACGTTCGGACAGGTCCCTAAGTGCAGTTTTCCAACGCGTAAACAGAAACCAAAAACCACCAAAACACATACGAGAACCATAACAACAATATGGAAAACATTCAAATGGGCAAAGTTATTAATAAGTACCTCAGTACAAAGCTCAAACTTCATAAGGCCGATTCATAAACTGTCAAGAATTACCATTAGTACCTACTTAAATAAACATAACCTTAAAACAGCAGCGGATTTCAAAACATCCAGGGCATTACCGCCACACCCAATTTCCATGGGTGCTCAGGCTAATGAACTAAATAAACACCAAGAACAAAGGTTAACTCATGTTGTGCGGAAGCCAAAATAAACATTCAATGTGTAAAACCTTGGAAAACAACTCAACATCTCATTGAAATTCAAAGCATCGCCTTAATAATTCATAATTCTTGAACTATGTGATTCGCCGTCCCGATCCCCACACTTAGTCATCCATACCTGCGATCATAAAACATAGACAAAAACACAGAAAGGATCACACAAATCAAAAAAACTGAGTAAAGACTATCTCAATCTGTAAAATACATTTTAGAACTTCATTTGCCATTTGTCAGTTAGAGAGGAATAATTTGGTGAACATTAGATGAACCTCCAGAATCCAAAACAACATTTAAAATCACAGTAGGGAGCTTTCAACAGGAGATCACCACGATACTAAACATGGGGTCACCTATGGGACCCCAAACAATAGAAAAGTCACCTATGGGACCGTCAAACAACCACCTCACCCTAAGTCCTTAAGTGTGCACACCCCCTATGAGACAGTAGTAACAT
Source organism: Limonium bicolor (assembly GCA_023374045.1). Taxonomy (NCBI): domain Eukaryota; kingdom Viridiplantae; phylum Streptophyta; class Magnoliopsida; order Caryophyllales; family Plumbaginaceae; genus Limonium; species Limonium bicolor. The sequence goes on along the minus strand of CM041777.1, from coordinate 307,310,549 downwards.
AGAGTAGATCAAAGGGCTTAACTACAACAATGTGTGCAGCGCAAATATTAGCAATCATGGGGAGCACCTATGGGCTCCCAAACAATAGAATACAACTTGTGAAAGACTCCCAAAATCTGGAACCAAAATCCACAGCACAATCCAATTCCTCAATTCCAAAACGTGGGAAACAATCCCAAATTTCCAAACCACCACGGAGAATCATTAAAAGCACAATGAAACCTTTTTCCAATTGTTTTACAAAACATCAGCCACACAATCATTGAGCATAGAATTTACCTGGATCAACCAAAACCCTCAAGAGCCCAACTGCTCCGGATTATCGATAGCATTCGTCGATGTAATCGGCGTCTTGGTAATCAAAACCAACAATCAGGAATTGTTGAACAACGCGTAAAATAATTATACAACCTAGTTATAACACATTACCCCACAATTCACTAACAGGCACCAGAGAATTGATTAGACCTCGACGGAACTAGCGTGGAATCACCAAGAGTTGAAGAAGAGAGCGTGAAATTTTGTGTAGAGTGCAAGCGTAAGAACGGCGTATTGAGGATGAAGAAGAATGAGGAAACCGATGTTTTAAATAGAAAAATAATTGTAAAGCAAGGAAGAATATTATTAATTTAGTAATTAAAAGTTCATGTTTAAGGAGAGAAAATATTAAATATCAAAAGAGAATTTATCATTGCAAATATTTAAAAGGTATAGAACTTATAATTAAATTAATGAATCAACAATTTGAAATAGAAGAACGTGGTTAACCGTTGTAACAAGATAAGGATGAGAAATAAAATATCTAGGAAGTTAATTAATAACCATTTACTTGGAAGGAAGTAGTTTAGAAATAAATAGATATATATTGTAAATTGTTTCAAAGTTCAACAGAAGGGAAAAACAATCACGTTAAAAGGATAAATCAAAATGCTAGTAATATACTTATTGCGAGAAGAATGAGGATAGTTAATAAATATTATATTAAGTAGTCAATTAGGATTTGAACTCTTGAAATCAAATAACTACAAGGAGAAAGCCAAATTGAATTTGAACTCTAAGTATTTAAAATTAATAAGTTTGGAAGGAAAATTCTAGAATGGTGCTTTAAAGCTTAAATAACAAAATGAGGTTAGGAGGATAATGTAGTATTTAAATAGTATAATATCCGAAATGTATCTACAGTCCAATAAGGCCAACACGTTACAAATAATTGTAAACACTTTAAGGAGAAAGATTAATTTAGGAATATATGTCGTTTAATTCTCTGGGCCACCCCAATACTAACCTCAGTCACATTAATCAAACTATAAACTATATCATTCCTAACTTGCAATTCCCGGGTATTTCATCTCATCCCCATTAAAAGAAAGCTTCGCCCTCGAAGCTAAAACTTATCCATAAGGCGAAAACTGCTAAACGAAGTACTGACTTGAGTGGTTACCTGATCGAAGAGCTGCGGGTACTTCTTCCTCATCTCCTCCTCTACCTCCCACATAGCCTCTTCGGTTCCATGATTAGACCATAAGACTTTGACCATACGGATGGACTTCGATCGTGTCTCCCTGGTCTTAGTGTCCATTACTCTAATGGGATACTCCTCATAGGATAAATTCTGCTCCAGCTCCAAGACCTCTGGTTGGAGTACATGCAAAGGGTCGGGAATGTATCTCTTCAATTGGGACACATGGAACACGTTGTGGACTTTCTCCAGCTCACTAGGGAGTGCTAGACGGTACGCCACCTCTCCAATTCTTTCCAAGATCTCGTAAGGTCCAACAAATTTGGGGCTGAGCTTCCCCTTTTTCCCGAACCTGGTTACCTCTTTCACAGGAGATACCTTCAGAAAAACTCTGTCTCCCACCTCGAACTCAACTGGTCCGCGCTTGAGGTTGGCATAGGACTTCTGCCTATCCTGAGCTGCCTTCATTCGACTATGGATCGCCCGGACCTGCTCCATAGTCTCCTCAATCAACTGAGGCCCCAAAACAACAGTCTCACTAATGTCGCTCCAGCACAGTGGTGTTCTGCAATTTCTCCATACAAAGCCTCATAAGGAGCCATTTCGATGCTGGTGTGGTAACTATTGTTGTATGAAAATTCCACCAAGTGCATCACATCAGCCCACGATCCCTGGAAGTCCATCACACACTGCTCGGAGCATGTCCTCCAAGGTCTGGATGGTTCTCTCGGTCTGGCCATCAGTGATGGATGAAAAGCAGTGCTCAACTTCAGCTTAGTGTCCATCGCCTTCTAAAATTGCTGCCAGAAATGGGCTAAAAATCTCGAGTCTCTGTCTGAAATAATGGTCTCAGGTACCCCGTGGTATCTCACCACATTCCTGATGTAGGCATCTACTAACTGACTCATGGACCACGTCTTCTTCATGGGATGAACCGTGCAGACTTAGTGAGGCGGTCCACTATCACCCAAATCTGATCGACTCCCCCTCTCGCCGGCGGTAAACCCATCACGAAGTCCATGGAAATGGAGTCCCACTTCCACTTTGGGACCTCCAGCGGCTATAGTAAACCTCCCATCCTTTTATGTTCAAATTTGACCTTCGGCAGGTAAGGCACTTCGACACAAACTCTGCCACTTCCCGCTTCATCTTAGGCCACCAGAACATCTTCTTCAAGTCCTTATACAATTTATCACCACCAGGATGAACCGAATAGGGAGTATTATGGGCCTCCCTCATCAGTCTCTCCTTTACCTCCGCACACTCTTGGGGCACACACCATCTGCCTCTGAATCTCAAGCTACCGTCACTGTGGATCTCGAATCCCTCAGCTTTTCCTTCCTTTATTTCTCCTTGATACGCTCTAGATTCGCATCACCAGGCTGCCCTTTGAGTATCTCCCCATAGATGTTGGAAGAAATACTCATATGGTACAACCTCACCTCGCGCTCCACTCCTCCAGCCTCCATCACTTCCAGATTCAGTCTCTGAAAGTCATGAACTAGTTCATCTGGAAGAACCCACATCAAATTCACAGAATGGCTCTTCTTCCTGCTTAGAGCATCGGGCACCAGATTAGACTTCCCTTCATGATACAAAATCTCCAAGTCAAATCCTTGATCAATTCCAGCCATCTACTCTGCCTCATATTAAGTTCCTTCTGAGTGAAGATGTACTTGAGGCTCTTGTGGTCAGTGTAGATCTTGTAGGAGACACCGTAGAGGTAGTGCCTCCAGATCTTAAGGGCGAAGACTACTGCTGCAAGCTCTAAGTCGTGCGTCGGGTATCGGGTCTTATACTCCTTCAGTTGTCTCGATGCGTAGGCTATGACTCTCCCGTGCTGCATCAAGACACACCCCAAGCCATACTTAGATGCGTCGCTGAAAACCTCGAATCCTTTTGTCCCTGAGGGAAAGGTTAACACTAGGGCTGTGGTCAACCTATCCTTCAACATCTGGAACGCCTTCTCGCAATCATCGTCCCACTAAAATTTGGTTACCTTCTTCATGAGGTTTGTGAGGGGTCTGGCTATCTTTGAGAAATCCTTCACAAATCTCCTATAGTATCCTGCTAGACCTAGGAAGCTACGAACCTCTGTCATGTTGCTCGGTCTTGGCCATTCTTTCACTGCTTGGATCTTGGCCAGATCCACTGAGATTCCCTTCTTGGTAACAATGTGGCCCAGGAATGCCACTCGGTCCAACCAAAAGTCGCATTTGGACAGCTTGGCGTAAAGTTGCTGCTCTCTCAGGATTTGCAGGACTGATCTCAGGTGCTCCTCGTGCTCTTCCTCATCCTTGGAGTAGATGAGGATATCGTCAATAAATACCACCACAAACCGGTCTAAATAGGGATTAAAGATCCGGTTCATGAGGTCCATGAAGACTGCCGGCGCGTTCGTCAATCCAAAGGGCATCACCAAGAATTCGAAGTGCCCATATCTGGTCCTGAAAGCAGTCTTCGGGATGTCCTTCTCTGCAACACGTAGCTGGTGGTATCCCGACCTCAGGTCTATCTTGGAGAAGACTCCTGCACCCTGAAACTGGTCGAAAAGGTCGTCGATTCTGGGAAAGGGATACCGGTTCTTCACAGTGATCTGATTCAACTCCCGGTAGTCTATGCACAGCCTCATGCTCCCATCCTTCTTCTTTACGATCAAGACAGGAGCTCCCCAAGGCGATACACTCGGGCGAATGTATCCCTTATCCAAGAGGTCCTCCAACTGAACCTTCAGTTCCTTTAACTCTGATGGCGCCATACGATATGGGGCCTTGGAAATAGGCGCTGCTCCTGGCACAAGGTCGACACTGAACTCCACCTCCCTGTTTGGCGGCATACCAGGAATCTCATCTGGAAAGACGTCAGGGAATTCATTCATCACTAGAATCTCTTCTAATGGGTTGGCTCTCGGCTCAGGTCTTGGACATGGCAAAGGTATGCCTGTTGTCCCTTCCTCACTTGGGAGAGGATCGACATGGCTGAGACTATCTTTACTCCCGATTTCTTCTCCACGCTACTGTAGGAGACTCTTCGGCCCGATGGTCCTCTCAGGATGATCTTCTGCTCTCCACAATCGATCTTCCCTTTATACTTGATTAGCCAGTCCATCCCCAAAGTGATATCGAAGTCGGGGAGGATGAACTGGATAAGGCAGTTACAAATGTTTCCCCCTTTATGTCCACCCCCACATCTTCCAATACACGATTACAAGAAATAACTCGCCCTGAGGGTATAGATACTGCTATGGTAGGAGACTTACAAGTTTCTAGACCCAGTTTCTTAACAAAATTCTCAGAAATGAACGAGTACGAAGCTCAAGTATCAAACAAAACACGAGCAGGAGTACCATGAACAGAGAAGGTACCTGCTAACACCTCTGCTTTGGCCTCGGCTTCGGCCCGACTCATGACGTTGATCCTCCCAGGAGCTCGACTGTTGTCTCGGTTCTCCCCTTGACCTTATTGCCTTCATTTCCACCCCCGCCATTACCACGTTGGGGAGCATCTCCGCGCTGATTCTGACCCTGGTGCTGATCTCTGCCTTGAGGCTGGGAGTCTGTTGGTCTGTAGGCCCGATCTCCGTCATTCCCCCTCTGCTGAGCGCCTCCCTGAGGGCTCTGGAAGCACTCAAAAGCTCTATGGCCCTTCCTGCCGCACCGAAAGCACGTCACCAGGTTTCCTTCACATCTTTCCCCGGGTGGTCCTTGTGGCATCTCCTGTAGTGGAAGTGCCTATCTCGCCCGGTCTCTCCCCCCTGTACCTGCCCCTATGGTCTATCATTCCTCCTCTAGTCATTCTTCTGGCTCCCATCAAACCTCCTCCTATCACCTGAGTTAGCCCTCCTCTTCTGCTGCACCCTATACAGGTTAGCAGCCCTTTCATAAGCGTCCTGGAGGGTAGGTATCGCCAGTACACTCAAAGCCTCCTGGAGACTCCAGTTGAGCCCCCCACAAATCTCTACACCTTCGACGCCTCGTCGGGGACCATCGTCGGCTCGAACCTCGCCAGCTCTAGGAACTTGGAGTGGTACTCCTTCACACTCTGGGCCTGCTGCTTGAGCTCAGAAAACTCCAGGTATTTCTGCATCCGGACATGCTCGGGGTAGAATCGCCTTCGCATGGCCTCTTTCAATGCCTCCCATCCGAAATCAGGTCCTGCCAGAAGGGCATCTAGTTGGCAGACCATCAAATGTCAGCGTTGCTCTTGAAGTAATAAACAACGGCATTGACTCTCCTGTCAGTAGGGCAGTTGACTGCCTCAAAGATTTTATCGAATTCTCGCAGCCAATCCTCCAACAGTACTAGGTCCTCCTCCCCCTTGAATGCAGTTGGCTTCAGGTGGGAAATCCTCTTCGTGTAGTCTTCTGGCACATTGTCTCACTGGGCTTGGCATTGCACAATCTGGCTCAGGTTCAAGGCAAGTTCCTGGAGTTGTCTCATTGGATCGTTGGCTGCCATGATAGTCCTTCTGCTTCGACTTCTGGTGTTGCAGTAGAAATTCAGTCGGTCTGCCAGTCTACTCTACTCAAGTTGGACTCCTGATTATGAGTCACGAATTCAAAGGAATTTAAATTCCTACAAATATCCCCCTAAGTTCTACTACGTTCATACTACCCAATCCTCGGGTAGACAATTCAAGTATATATATAAACGAGTTTATGTACCATCATATAATACACACATATGTGCAACCAGTAAACAATATTCCCTGTATGATCTTCAAGCACCACCCAGAGGTGTCCAACATAACTCAGCAGAACACAATATAACATACAACTCAACATAACTTTCCCAAGCGGCTTATCCCCAAGTTTTTAATCCGGTTTACTCAAGTTTTATCTTATTTCGAAAACACAAGCTCTGATACCACCTTGTAACACCCTGATTTTACCTCAAATGATAGCTTATAAAAATACAAATCTAACGGCGCAAACGGAATCAAAAACGGACTTCAAACGAGTCCTAAAAGTGCAAAATAGAGTTGGTCCGATCTTGTGTCCGGACATAGAAAGTTCTGACACAAGCCGAAGAATACAGACTGTAGAAAACCATTTGTCCGAACTTGTGTCCGGACATCGATGTTCGGACACAAGTCGAGAGTTAGAAAATTGGAAAGCGACACTGTCCAAACTTGTGTCCGGATTTCGAAGTTCGGACACAAGTCGAGTTTCAAAACTTCGGAAAATCCCTTACGTGTTCCGAACATTGGTCCGAACTTGCAAGTTAGGACATATGTCAAAACTTGCGAGATGGACCCGTCCTCGCATGCTGTCCGAACCTTGATGCTCGGACAGATGTTCGGACACAGCCAAACGACGAAAATCATTGGAATCTTTCGGGGCCTGTCCGAAAATTGACGTCCGGACGTTCGGACAGGTCCCTAAGTGTAGTTTTCCAACGCGTAAACAGAAACCAAAAACCACCAAAACACATACGAGAACCATAACAACAATATGGAAAACATTCAAATGGGTAAAGTTATTAATAAGTACCTCAGTACAAAGCTCAAACTTCATAAGGCCGATTCATAAACTGTCAAGAATTACCATTAGTACCTACTCAAATAAATATAACCTTAAAACAGCAGCGGATTTCAAAACATCCAGGGCATTACCGTCACACCCAATTCCCATGGGTGCTCAGGCTAATGAACTAAATAAACACCAAGAACAAAGGTTAACTCATGTTGTGCGGAAGCCAAAATAAACATTCAATGTGTAAAACGTTGGAAAACAACTCAACATCTCATTGAAATTCAAAACATCGCCTTAATAATTCATAATCCCTAAACTATGTGATTCACCGTCCCGATCCCCACACTTAGTCATCCATACCTGCGATCATAAAACATAGACAAAAACACAGAAAGGATCGCACAAATCAAAAAAACTAAGTAAAGACTATCTCAATCTGTAAAATACGTTTTAGAACTTCATTTGCCATTTGTCAATCAGAGAGGAATAATTTGGTGAACATTAGACGAACCTCTAGAATCCAAAACAACATTTAAAATCACAATAGGGAGCTTTCAACAGGAGATCACCATGATACCAAACACGGGGTCACCTATGGGACCCCAAACAATAGAACAGTCACCTATAGGACCGTCAAACAACCACCTCACCCTAAGTCCTTAAGTGTGCACACCCCCTATGAGACAGCAGTAACATAGAGTAGACAAAGGGCTTAACTGCAACAATGTGTGCAGCGCAAATATTAGCAATCATGGGGAGCACCTATGGGCTCCCAAACAATAGAATACAACCTGTGAAAGACTACCAAAATCCGGAACCAAAATCCACAGCACAATCCAATTACTCAATTCCAAAACGTGGGAAACAATCCCAAATTTCCAAACCACCACGGAGAACTCATTAAAAGCACAACAAAACCTTTTCCAATTGTTTTACAAAACATCAGCCACACAATCATTGAGCATAGAATTTACCTGGATCAACCGAAACCCTCAAGAGCCCAACTGCTCCGGACTATCGATAGCGTTCGTTGATGTAATCGGCGTCTAGGTAATCAAAACCAACAATCAGGAATCGCTAAACAACGTGTAAAATAATTATACAACCTAGTTAGAACACATTACCCCACAATTCATTAACTGGCACCAGAGAATTGATTAGACCTTGACGGAACTAGCGTGGAATCACCAAGAGTTGAAGAAGAGAGCATGAAATTTTGGGTAGAGTGCAAGCGCAGGAATGGCGTATTGAGGATGAAGAAGAATGAGGAAACCGATGTTTTAAATAGAAAAATAATTGTAAAGCAAGGAAGAATATTATTAATTTAGTAATTAAAAGTTCATGTTTAAGGAGAGAAAATATTAAATATCAAAAGAGAATTTATCATTGCAAATATTTAAAAGGTATAGAACTTATAATTAAATTAATGAATCAACAATTTGAAATAGAAGAACGTGGTTAACTGTTGTAACAAGATAAGGATGAGAAATAAAATATCTAGGAAGTTAATTAATAACCATTTACTTGGAAGGAAGTAGTTTAGAAATAAATAGATATATATTGTAAATGGTTTCAAAGTTCAACAGAAGCAAAAAACAATCACGTTAAAAGGATCAATCAAAATGCTAGTAATATACTTGTTGAGAGAAGAATGAGGAGAGTTAATAAATATTATATTATGTAGTCAATTAGGATTTGAACTCTTGAAATCAAATAACTACAAGGAGAAAGCCAAATTGAATTTAAACTCTAAGTATTTAAAATTAATATGTTTGGAAGGAAAATTCTAGAATGGTGCTTTAAAGCTTAAATAACAAAATGAGGTTAGGAGGATAATGTAGTATTTAAATAGTATAATATCTGAAATGTATCTAAAGTCCAATAAGGCCAACACGTTACAAATAATTGTAAACACTTTAAGGAGAAAGATTAATTTAGGAATAGATGTCATTTAATTCTCTGGGCCACCCCAATACTAACCTCAGTCACATTAATCAAACTATATATTATATCATTCCTAACTTGCAATTCCCGGGTATTTCATATGCAATTACCATTTGCGCTTAGATCGAGAGTATCACACTAGGAGAGAGTTTTCATCTAGAGAGATTTCTTTTGATATTTAGTTTATGCTTAGAAAGAATCATCTTGCTTATAGAGCATCTTGAACCCCAAAACTCCTCACTTCATATTAATAAAATTTTAGAGGTTTTAGTGTAGGGTGTTAGACAGAGTTATTCTGTCCAAACTAGGTTGTAAATTCATCTATGTACAAGTTGTTTCAATAAAAGCTTTCACATCTACATTCTTCTATATAGTTGAGTTGTTTTGAGACTAACGCCTTAAACCTACTCGGCCAGCACCCCCGATCCTAACCTTAAAAAGTAAAGAAACGATGGGGAGAGGAAGAATGATAGGTAATGAAGATGAATCCCAAAGGGTCATCCAAAAAGGAGTACCATACAACAGAGATAAGTTTTAGTTTATAGAAGAAAGTATGTTGTTTCTCAAATAACCAGCAACATACGCACAACCGAAATGCAAACATGAACAACCATGGTGAAGGCAGCAAAGGAAAAATTAGGATTAGAGACTCATCTAACTGCAGTCAAGAATCTCCACGAAAGAAGACCAGAGTGTACTAAAATAGTATATATTCTAAGGACAAAGTAAAAGTAAAACAGGTCAAGGTGGTTGAACCATCTTTAAGCCAAGAATGAAACGCGTGAGATAAGAGAAGTGTGAGAATGTATGGATGAACACAGAAATCATAAACGAGCCGCGGTTCGAGAAGGGGCATCTCGCTTTCCAAAATCAGAGACGTGGAAGGGGGTCACAAATGGGTGTTCAAAAACAATAGACAAGACGCAGCCCAAAACGTGGGCCACAAACGAGGCCAGTATATTTTCTTTTATGTAATAATACATATTTCTAATAAAAAAATACTTTACGAGATGTAAGATTGACTGATCTTTCCAGCTAGCTCATATTTTCTTTGTACATAGATGTTAATGTTTGAGGTTTTGATTAATCAAATTCTGGCTGAGTCATAGACACAAAAGACTGAGTCTTGACCTGACCAAGAGAGATGTCTTGCTGATCAAGTATTTATTATCCTAGTAAATTTGGATTTTTATCTATAGACTATTTAGATTATATTTAAAGTAAAATTCTTTTTAATTG